>OMLB01054512.1:0-10064 GCA_900302555.1 Myripristis jacobus
TCTCTCTCTCTCTCTCTCTCTCGCTCTCTCTCTCTCTCACACACACACACACACACACACACACACACACAAATGAGAGGGATGCATGATACCAAGCATAACCATTTCCCACCTGCTGAAGTTGGTTCCTCACCATGTGCTGCTGTTGAGTCACAAGAAGGGAAAAGAGAAGGGGAAGAAGATAGAGAGAGAGAGAGAGAGAGAGAGAGAGAGAGAGAGAATGCATTAGTTTTTGCACAACTACATCATAAAATTCACTGCTACAGATGCGTGGACTAGTGCTGATCCAACTTTATTCAAAATGGCATTTGCCCTTGTGCATGTGCAAACAAAGAGACGCCGGCAGTACAACATCCTACAAGCAGCAACACTACACACTGCCATCAAGACACATAATCTAGTATCCCACCCCATCCCCCAACCTTCGCTTGTCACTAAGTCCTGGTCAGTGGCCTTTGACTAATATGTGTTCATCATTCTGGACCAGTGTAGGATTACCCTCTGAGGCATACATACATGCTGCTGCATCCCTGGCTCCTAATCCCCAGTCTAATGCCATGGCTGAATGGCAAGGCCAGGCCATGTACCATCATTACCACAGCCCTCTACAGCATCTCCCTCATCATTTGCTACAGTTTAACTGTTCCAAAACACTGAAAGGGAGCTGGACGGAGCAATACAGGGTCAGGGGAGCAAGAACATACAATGAATGATATGACAATAGAGATTTAGGGATGGAATGATTGCCGGTTTTACTACAAACCATGATAATAAATCCAAATTACCTACATTGTTTCATAATTTTAATCTCTTCATCCCAAATGATCCTATAACTGGATTCAGCTTTACATATGCATGCTGCTTTATTCAAACCCATAAAGCCTCATTTCAAATTCTACTGGGGAACGTCAAGGTTTCCAAACATACCAGGTATGTCATGTAAATTACAGAGAAATGTGTGTAAAATTATGCACAGGGCATCTAGATATTTATTTGATGTGATGGTGCAGCTATAAAACAATGCCATTTTGGGATTATTTCACTCACATAATCATTTTGTAGCTTCAGTGAAGCCTTGCAACTGGCCATTACAGAGCATATCTGTCGTACAAAAAAAATCTAACTTCAAGGCTACTTTATTATATATACTTTATCATATTTAAGAGTGTCCAAGGAGTTCATTGAGATGATATCTGTATTTCATTACCATGTTCTTAAAAAGTCACATTTTCTGCAGTATGCTCTGTCCAGCATCGACCAAAGTCTGTATCAAACAGTTCTTATTCTCCTTTGTCTGTTTAACTTGCTATCAAAGCCTCTATTTGCAAATGTAAAAGGAAGCTTTCAGTTCATGCTGCCCTTGGAGCTGTAATAATTTTGGTCATGATGACTGCGGTTTTGAATGTTCTTATCATTCCATCTCTAACATGCGGCTGCATCCCTGGCTGCTAATCCCCAGTCTAATGCCATGGCTGAACGGCAAGGCCAGGTGATCAGGAAAGTGTTGCACCACCAACTTATTCTCTCACAAAATCCAATAATGCAAATATGCCTCACCTTACAATTTTATCCCCTAATGTTGTTAATAGATTGCAGGAAAACCTACAATATGTTGAGACATTTGGAGGGAAATTTATTGTTTTTCTTATTACTTTCAATTGCAAGCATATGCACATCTATTTTTGAAGAATATCACATGCACTGTGCATCAAACACCAGATTATAGAAGTATATCTGTTATTTTTAAATGGCTTTGGACACCACATATCAGCGAGCATAAGGTAGTTGAATTAAAGTTTGATTCAATGTCACGTATGTGTGTTCACCTAAAGCACTGAATACTAATTATTCATTAGCATATGGAGAGGGTTAAGGGTGCACAGATTATGAGGCAGGGAGGGAGGCAGTTATGGATGCCAACATGTCATGCAGCTGCAAATGCATCCAATTCTTTAAACGTTAACCAAGTCTTAAATTTCCAATAACATAGTGTCATTACAACATCATTATGTTGAGGTCTGGGTTCAGTCTGTCAACTGAAATGAGAGCAAAGAAGAGCTAAACTAACTGTTTTGACAAACTTAGGGAACATATGGTTCCAACTCAAGAGTGCCGCCATGAGTCGTTTGCTTAGCAGCAGAGATCTGAAGAACATGATTTACTTAGACACCATTCAAACAGATACAAAGAATTAAACTGTGAATCACAGCCTATAACTTTGCTTCTAAAGAGAGGGTAGGCTTAAATTGAAGTCATGGGGAGTCAAAGCCAAGCCCTCTCACAACCTCTCATCTATCTGGCAGCAGAAGCTTGCCTTGTATTTTCCCATGCAGCAAAGGGACCACTATAATCCCAAGACCAAGTGCATTCCACGCCTCAGTTGTTGTGGTTTTTCTCTTGCCATTTCCTCGCCTCTCTCACCATAGGGGTCAAGATTTACATGTGCAAATTCACAGACACATAAACTGTATGCAAACTTATATGTTCAAATTCAAGTACAAATAAACCAACCCACATGCCTTCAAGTATAAACAGCTATACTCACCTACACATAAACACGCACTAAGTAATGGGTGGGAGGCTAGAGATAAAAGGCAGGTTTTTATCCAAGCATACAACAGTAGAATAGAAAGAGTGCATTAAGGCATGGATTAAGAGTCAGTCCAGGGTGCACTGTACTAGCAAAATCATTTCCTATGTTGCATGTTCCTTTCAATGATTGTAAAAGCAATACAATTGCATTCCTTGTCTGCAGAAATGCATTGTGTTTGTAAAATTTTCTGGCATTTGTTGTCTGTGTACTTGGGCTTTGGAAAAGTTAGTTCTCTGAGGCTTTCTCATCTTCCTCATCCAGCTCACTTTTTTTTTTTTCACCAAACACAGTGCACAGCATGTGTCGAGTGACATACAGAAATTTACTGTGAACCAGCCAAATAGGATTAACCATATGGCCACAATTAACTAATGAATACATCAAGGATTATGGTTGCAAAGCCCAGACAGTTTATCCAGTCATCATGAAACCTCTTAAATATGTTAAGGTAAAGAACAGAGGCTGTAAAATCACTGTAAAACTAAAACTCATGAGATGATGCTAAATGCAAAAATGTGTATCTTAGCCTGGCTAGTCACAATTTACCAAACTTTGATAAACATTCTCTAAGTCCAAATATATACTGAATTTAAGCCTTAATGTTGATTGGTTCACGTGGGTGTGGCAAATTACATAGGCTATCAACTTATGCTGTTACTTAGTTAATTAGTTATCTCTAGCAGGTTTCAGAGATGGGTTGTCTTTGTCCTTATTCAGACTGCTAGCCCAAATCTGTTTTTTTGGCATATCCAGATAACATCCAGATTGATTTTAGAAAGTCTGGACAGCCGAAAAACACATGAAATGCGAAAATGGCATTTCATGTGTAGTGCAGTGCAACACTGTTTCAGTGCAGACAGGCTGACTTAAAAATCTGATTTGAAAAACAAATCCGATTTGCCTGCAGTCTGAACGAAGTCTTTGTTTCAGACTGAGGTCCCATAGTGCACCAAGGAAATGTTAAGGACAGCTTCTGCAGAGGTGAGCAGGGTTGTTTAGCAGGGCTGCATGGCATGTGTCGAATGATGAAGCCCATGCAGTGTAGAAAATGCAAAACAATGACTGTGTGTCAGAAATTAGTTAAGCAATCACAATAACAGACAACAAAAATGAAAGAAATAGGGAAAACAGACAAAGAAAAAATGAACAAAAACAAGAACATATTCAGTAGAAATACAACACAGGGACTTCATTTATCTGTACCAGAAGAGTTGAAAAGGCTAATAATTGGGCTCCAGATCCTCTGAAAATTATTAGCAGAACTATGTTTGTGGCATTTATGTCTCTAAAGTTGTGCACAAGACAGCATTTCCTGAAGTGAATCAAGAAAAGCCAGTCCTTGAAGATCAGGCTCTTCACTACTAACATACTGTACCAAACACAAAGCTCTGTTGTAGCGTAAAGTAAGAGAAACTTCACAGAAACCAAACAATGCAATTTGTGTGTCTGGTTCAGTCTGTGAATCCTAAAGTTTAGCACACTGATTAAAGATACCACTCTCCAAAGAAAACATCTTACCACGAGAATGTGCGAGCTACAGTTCCCACTGAAGATACAGAGGGATAGATTTTGTACATCTCTGTTTTCTTTAGAATAACATATTATGTTCACAATTTTAAATGGTATCAACTGCATTCTGCCATTGATTGAACAGGCATGGATCAGACCACCACCAATCCTCCTCGGACAACTCAGACAGGCTGATTCACTGTGGTTAGACGATACATCAGTCAGAGTGGAAAACAGGGACACAAATTAGAGTCTGGACATCATTTCACGAGAACATACAGTACAAGGAATATTCTTTACGTAGCAATTCAAAATCCATAAAACCCATTCTTGAGAAAATTGTCTGATTTATATAAACAAAAAAGCGGGCTTGCGGAAGAGAGTATGATGCTTTCAGCTGCACAATGTAAAGTGATTGTAAGACTGAGATGAAATAAAATTACGGATCAAAAACGCACATTTAACCACAACCATTGGACCCTCCGTTCCATTAGCAAGAGATTTCAGTTGCTGGTAGCATAGTGCTAATGTGCAGTCCTGTAAGTACGCTCAGGTACACTGAATAAGTTGTAGCAAATGACAAGTTCAATCCCTTGGACTGTATGAAAGGTCTCGAACATGTAACTGCTGCACCATATTCGACAGACACAGCCATAATGGCACAGACAATAACAAGTGCTGGTAAGAAAGAGCAGATGTTTCTTCTTCTGCAGACTGCAGATGACGACACAGATGGTTTTAAGTTGCAAACAAAGGCATGAAAGTGTCTTTAAATGAAAACCATCTTCTGTCTAATAGTACTTGTGACAGATGGGAAAAGCTGTGCTTATAACAAATATTTTATCAGTGCTATAAATTAATTACCAAAACATCTTTAAAACAAGTCTGACTTGCCAAGAGCTGCAACTTAAGATTATTTTCAGTGTGAGTTAATCCATTTTGTTCTATTAATCAATTAATCATTCAGTTTATAAATTCAAAAATAATACTAAATGAAAGCTACCAGAGCCCAAAATGATTCCTTTGTCTGACTGGCAGACAAAAGAACAACAAAAACATATTATTTTTATAACAATCTGAAATGGAAAAAAGGTACTAAAGGTAAATAAACATTAGCACCTTAGTGATCTTAGTGAGGCTGTAATCACCGTTCGATATGTTTACTTGATAAATTATGAAATAGATTAATCAGCTATTGAAATTATTATTATTATTTATTAGCAATCAACTGACTGACAAGTTCAGCCACCAGAGGGGAGAGAAGAAACCACTTGGCCCTCTGGAAGGCAGCACAGGTCCACCCGTCCCTTCAGCCTCTTAAACAGGTTTTATCCACATGCCATCAAAGAACTGAACTCTAGTGAGTGTGCAATATGCTCTGCAACAATATTATTTTTGTATTATAACTATTTATTTATCATTCATAAGAGAGTCAATGGTTTTAGCATCTTTTGATCTTTTTTATCCTGTACCTTTATTCTACATACCACTGAAGGAGTTGCACCTGTTGCTGTTCAACAACAATTAAGGCATTCTATTGTATTCTATTCTATTCTGTTCTCTTCTAAAAGGCTGTTGGATATTGTTACTTTTTGTTGCTTCGGTCTACAAATACCTGGTAAATGTAAAAGTGAGAGGTCAGAAAATCATGCTGTGAATGAAACTTTTTTGTATTGTGCTGGCAAGACTTGTCCAAGAGATGAATACAACAGGAAGCATGACTAAGCTCTAAATTGTGTCCTTATAGTACATGCTGCAACGCGTACTATAAGATGAGTATTTAAGAAGTACTACAGTGTTACACAGCCTACCCAACAGCTGCCCAACAAGACCAAGGAAATATTAAAAAGATATAACAAATCTGAGTAGAATCCTCCTTTCCATAACACAGCAAATTTGTAGCCTAATTGATAAATCTGTAATCTTTAAATGACAAAACACAGATTTTGTGGATCTGTGAATGCGTAACAGCCGGATTCCTGCAATGTCTGGTGTCCTCCTGTGGAGTTTTGTTAGGGCTTTATTTTGTTTGGCTTGTTTTTCAAACACTACAGGGTTTCTTTAACACACTTTGTAGAGCGGCACCCTGCTGTTACATTTTTACCGTCTCTCCTGTGTGATTTCAGAATTTTAAGATATGCCGGTATGCCTAAAAGCTGTCCACTGTGCTCTCTCTCCACTTTGAACAAGTGGGAGAAGTCACAAGGCATCAGTCACTCGCACTGTCACGACAACCACATTATAGCAGGAGCGAGCCATTTTCTCCACAGGACGTAAGAATGAGATACAAGGAGAGGTGGTATTTGTTTTTGCTTGTTAACATTAGTAAATTTCACTGTTAAAATAATCATTCACAATATACACTCTATTAATGTTCATGGCCAAGTAATCAGTATATAAAAACTGCTGTATGTGGTTAAGGTGGTAATATAGTAAGGTAAGAGTATGGTATGGTATAGTGTGATAAGAGCTGTCAGTGAGATACATCAGTGTGAATATCCTCTTTAAAATAAAACAACTTTTCAGAAAAACAGCCTTGATTTCAGCTTGACTACAATGTATTTTTGAGATTATCTGATTGGTTATGAAAAGGTTTCATAAAACCGAGGGGTGCTGAACTTTTTCAACTGCTAAGGAGCTGCTAATGCTTTGTATAAATCAAAATTTGAGCCCAAGTAATCATTATTAATACCACAAAATGTTGTTCCCACTAACATTTTCTGACAAACTAGTTCCCCTGCTTGGGTTAGCAAATTTAAAACCATAAAACAGGTGTAGTTAACCCTCTTTGATTTAATATTGTAACCTATTTGGGTATGAAAGGTTTATAATTAGGCTGTTAATAGGCTGTAAACACTTTATAAATCCTTAAAAACAAAAGAAAAAGTCATAAGTCAGTTTTCACGCATGGATGCAGGCTGGCTAGTGAGCAGATGCAAGTTTCTGCTGCACTGCTTCTATTCTACTAAATCCCAGATCTTGCCAGTTACTTACCTTACTTTACTTGATCTTGCCAAAAAGTGAGCCTGCATCAAGGTATGAAAACTGTGTTATAACTTGTTGATGATTTATAAAAGTGTATACAACCTAATTAATAACCTACTTATAAACAATTCATAAGCCCTTTATAATGATAGTCCTACTGTAAACTGGTACCCATAATCACTATGAATGTTTACACCTTTCTCCAGCCGACTGTAAGGGTTAGTGTACAAAAATGTGATACATCATAATGCTGTTGTGTATAGACTATTGCAGTGATAATCAAAAAAAAGTATTAAACTTAGATAAATCAATAGATGTAGCAACAAGAATCAGTTACAAAAGATATTATGCAACCCCGTGCAGTCTGAGGACACTGAAACACTGCCATTACCGAACATTTTGTCCAATTCTGCACTACAGATATTTGATACAGGGATACATCATGAGACCCGCAGTAATAAATTTATGAAACACGGAAGGTTCTTGAGATGACTTATTCAAATAGTCCTTCCTCTTTTCCAGGAGAAGGTCTTCTCTGTAGCATGATAAGCCTCCATACTGGGACATATTGGTTTAATCTGACTGACAGCCAGGAGGAAGTAATAACCATCCATAATCTAAATGGGAACCAGCCAGTCTGTCCAGCACAGGGCTGATATGACCTCAAGGTGTTCAGGGGAGATAGAGGGAGCTGTGCACAGCACGTACCAGTACAAAACCCATACATAACACACATACACACATGCTAACTCGCACACACACAAGCATTCACAGATCCACACACACATACAGAGGACTAGTTTGGATTGGGGTTGTGGGGAATGTGTTCAGGTAATCCATTGTCCATTTGCCATTCAGTGGGGCTTTGAATGAGACACTGTTGGTTTGGAAACATGATCTGCTTGTACAGGACAAGAAAAAACAAGATGTTTGACCGTGTCATCATTGATACCAACACACAATGTACAAAAGAGAGAGAGAGAGAGAGAGAAACTTAAGCTCATCATTAAGCTATTAACAAGGTGGTGTAATTTGTCCTGTGTCCACAAGTTTGACCCATATGGTAAAAACAAAAGCAAGCAAAGAAATTAAAGACTGTAGTGGGAAAAAAAGAAGTAACATCAGCCATTTCGAACAATGTGAGAAATTTCACAACATGTGTAGCTTTTTCACAAGAAAGTGTTTCATCTGGCTTGTGGTCCAGTTATGGGTGCTTTCAATTCTTTCACTTTAATGTGGCCAAGGCAGACTTTCACTGAACAAGCTCTGAGCATCTTAGCAAACAATTTAACAGGATGCAGATGTTTCTCCACATCACTCTGAGACTGCAATTTTATCTATTTTAAGTATCATTATTAATGTTAAATTGTGAAGATGTGTGACAATTGATGTGATGCGTGAGCCGTTGCATGGGTCTGTCTTCAGTATAAATATTTTATTTTCATTTTACTGACTTATTGCTCATATTAGGCAGCCAGAGTACGAAAGCATTTCAAAGGCTATTTTTGTTTGAATTTTGTATTATTTTCTTGAAGTCCTGTTTTCCGTAGCGATTATATTTTTCCCTAACTCTTTAAAGCTTTGATGATAAAGATGAAAGTATTATTTTGATGTATTATATATTTGTCTTGAGGACGTATTTATATTACGATCTGATTGTATCTGTTGTGGTAGTCCACTAAGGTTATGTGAGCTGGGCAGCTTATTTCATGATACTGCATTTGATGAGGCAGACCTGCAATAGGTTATGATGTTTGAGATGTTATTATGAGTTTTATGAGGTTTTTTCCCCAGTTATTTCCACTGACCTCTAAATGTCCTACACTGCACACATAACTGTCCATGACTTTTTTTTAGTTGTGCTGAACTTAATCAATATTAACAATGTTGTAGAGCAGATGTTAATGTACTTGTGGGATTTCAGCTAATATTTTACAGTGGCGTTTGTTGTGTCTACAGTGTGATCTCACATAAAGGCCCGTATGAAGCTTACTGCCAACAAGGACCTAGTAAAAATCCCACAGCCACTTCAGCAGATGTACAGGGAACGAGCTGTAGATACTTACTGGAAAACATTCTTCAAAAAATCCTTTTTTATGAAGTGATCACATTCTTTGCATATAAAACATGCAAAACGACCAGAAAGTAACTAATGAGTAACTGTTGGTCCTAGTTGCCATTGACTAATACTAAACATGTGAAATGCTACGGAGTAACAGTACTTTGCATCTGTGGGTTATTAGTTGGTTCAGACTCTGAAAAGCAATACTTGCTTCAAGGATTCCCTTGCCTGATATAAGTAATGTGTGATGCAGCAAATCTTGGAAATGGCTACTCAAAGAATAACAGCTGGACAATGTTGACACTGAACTGGATGTGACGTGACGACTGTGCAAAGCATATCACTCTTACCTTCATGGCCCCTAGGCTCATGGCCCATGACAAAGTCAAAAACAATCTGGGTAATGGATCTTATCTCCATTTAGCAGTGCGGCATCAAGAGTGACAGTGTGCTGTCACCGCTAATGCTGGCAGGCCAGGCACCATTCTCAGTGGTTGACAAATCCTGTTTATGTCTGTCAAGAGTCCCTTGTTATGAATCTCAAGCAATGCAACTTTGGATTTTGCTGGAGTTTGACTTTTCTTTCAGGATTTGGCAGTGAATAAGCACGATCTTTATTCATAACAGGGCAGTATGAAAAAAAGACTGAATCCATAAAGATATCCCTCATAGAAACAAGTTTGATTTGCTATGGCTGACACAGCAAATGTGCATCTTTGCCACAAAAATATTGCTTGATTTAAGTTCTGTTTTGAGATGTTCAGTAGTCATGCAACTGTTTTCTAATTTAGCAGCCCTGATAACTTGGTTAACAGTTTTGTCATGCACCCTCCTAGGAACCTACCCGACTCACATTTTCTAGAGCCAACTCAGGGCCGGCATTTCAGTATTTCAGTGAGATGATTCAATGTCTCA
>OMLB01054513.1:9231-63028 GCA_900302555.1 Myripristis jacobus
GAGAGGAAGAGAGGTTGATACATATTTGAGATGTCATTTTTCTCAGGATGCTGCTGGTATCAAAGTAGGCGTGGCTGGACGTGTCAACAGTTGGATGGCAAAACCCGCAGAGGACGACAAGGCAGCACCGGCAGCAGCACCAGCACCGGCAAAACCAGCTGTAAGGCGTGATAAAATGAGCTCTTGCACACACACTCACACACACAAGCACAATTGTACAGTAGACACTGGAGTAACTTCAACAGAGTAATCCCTTGATATTCTATCCATGCTAATCTGCTCATTTGCACATCCCTGTCCTAAGTCCTTTGTTGGCTGCAAAGAAACCATTTCATCTGAGCTCCAAAGCTGAACAATGTGACCATCCACTTGGTAGTCTAGTGACACCACATGGACAACTCCCGTACCAGCATTTCAAAACACAAGCTTATTCTTCTGCCACACTGTGAGTGTAAATCTATATCAGGTATGAAACACCTTTTGTATGAATATATTTACCAAGGCCCAAACTCTTGGGACATCTGACAAAAGCACAATACTTGGCCTGCTGTTATGCACCATAGTCTCTGTGCAGCAGTTCTGTGTGAGGTGGCTGGATGCCAACATGTTTCTTTGCACAGCCGATTCTGCGCCACTTTGGCTTCAATAGCTATTTCAAGATAATCTTACAGGTCATACATTGAAGAGATAGTACTAAACAAAATTTCCAAGGTTGCTAAACTTACTTGACTCTCTCCGTGCCCAAAAGGAGAAACATTTCTGCCTCACTGTGACTCCATATTTGACCATTACAACACAGCTCCCCTTTGAGGTCTCCCTCAGCCAAGGATAAAAGGTCATATCCCCTCAATATTCATGACAAGCGCTAACATTATTCCCACAGCACTGACGAACAATTAAAAAAAAGCATTCTAAACTAGAAATTGTGTGCAAGTATCATTAGATATAGAGCTATTTGGAACAGAAGGTCACTGGTAATGGTGTGCATGGTGGACACTGTGTCCTTTTCTTTAAGTAGGACACCAGCTGCTGCTCTTGCCACGTCTTGTAAAGACATTATGTCCACATGCAGAGGCATTGCTGGATGACGTGTGACATTGTCCTAACGCAAAATTTATGAGCTAGATATCTTTAGTGTCAAACGTCTTGGCCAGAGGAACATTCATAACCTTGCTGTTACTTATGCAGCAATACTTCCCCCCTATGGGAGGAAGTTGTACAACAGCTACATGGGAGGAAATGCATGCAGCTGAACCTCTGCATTAAAGTACATTCTCTGTCTTTTGTATGTTTGCTATTTTTGTTTTAACTATCCTCTGCTTCTTTTCTAGCTTTGCAATTTCCCTTTTTCTGAGAACTTCTCTTCAACTTTTCCTGCTTTGGAGCTCTCCATCCTCTGCTTTTCTCACTCCTCACATTGGAAAAGGTACTGAATACTTTCCGTAAAGTATTCAGTAGCGTAGCCTGTATGTATGGTGAAAGTTATGGTAATAGTTATTCATTTCACAAGGCTGTTTGGGTCAGGTGGTGTAATTCAAATGCAGATTCACAGTTTTTGATTTGTCTCAGGATGTGAAACCAGGTGATGTTGGCAACAAGCGCGGCCTATGGGAAACTAAGAAGAGCTCTGCACCTACCAAGGTAACACACACACACACATACATACACACACACATCAACACGGGGAGGAGGGACCGTGTTTGAGGCTTAATAGTGACCTGTGTCTGTTTGTTTCATTCAGTAGACCTAATGGATGGATGAAAGAGGTAACTTGTGGATGTGTGGATTGGCTCAATGCACGTTCCACCTGGCACCGAGTGTGTGATCTTTGTGGTGGTGACACTGTTTGAATCAATCACACACTCTCGCACCAGACATGCTGTGTGTCATGGTTGGGTTGGGGGGTTGGGGGTGAGGGGTCCAGCTAATTTCTCTTTCAGTTCAGCCAATTCCAAAAAGTAAACATGAATCCAATCTGGAATTTTTTTCTATTTTTTTTCCCCCTGAAAGTATAGTGATGATCTAATGTCAAAAAAGGGTTGTATTGTCAGTTTCAAGTAAAAACCTTTTGATGAGTTGCCTGACGGATGGGTGTGATTTTCTATTTTACTCTATCTCCCACCAAATCACTCACCATGGTCTCTCTCACACACCTACTGTTCCATGACTAGTGTTGTGGAATCTGTTTTTTTAAATGCAGCGACTCTGATGTGATTTTTCAGTTGGACCAGTTTTATTCCTTTGTCTTTGATGGAAAAGATCTATATGTTCTTATAGGATGTTTTGGCTACACTTGCACAACATTTTATTTTCAAGATAATTTGGCAGATGGTTGCATTAGACTGAGGATATTATGGTCAGATACACAGTACAGTGCATGTAGCTATGCTTGGATTGTGTGTGTGATTTTTTTTCTGCTTTCTCTTGTGTGGGATGGCTTTTATATAAATACATCTGGTGAGAATGTTGCAGTATTCATTCATCTTTAAAGGAACCAGCAGAGGCATTTTCCTGGCATTCTGCATATGTGTTACACTCACCCACACCACACCGCTCCTCCCTCTGCCACCCCTCATTGGACGAAGCTCAACAATTGTCAGCTGATTACATCATGCAACATTAAACATATCGAAGCAGTGTGTTTCCATTATTGGCTAATAGATTTTCTCTTTTCCTTGTTGCTTCTTGTTTTTTTTTTCCTCCTTTGCCCCTTCTTTCCTTTTTACAGGTGACATTTGGGGGCAAGAGAAATTTTGTCACAAATGGTAAGTTTGTTTATTGAATATGAATCTGCACTTGCTACTTGTTAGACCAGCATTAGTCCTAATCCATCCTTAACCCCTTGAACTCTGACTTTCCCTTAAACTTCCCTGTAATTGGCTTCAATGTTTGAAATATTTCAACCCAAGATGCCATTGTTTTATGGTTGTTGCATTACATCCAGTAAAAAATATCTAGATGTCTTTTGCATCATTTTATACACATTTCCCTGCAGTTCAGCTGCACATATTTGATATCTTGGTAAGCCTTTGGATTTCCACTAGTAATTAATATAATGTTTTGTGGCTTTTAACAAAGCTCAGTTGCACTGTGCACATTTGTAATGACAAACCCACCAACTGGACCAGCAGGATTTAAGAGGTTTAAGAGACGGGTCTATGTCCTCTGAATGAGGCAGCAGGCATTGACTGATTTATAACTCCCCATGGGGCCATAACTGCAACACCCCACCAACCTCCATTTGTGCCAGGATAGCCGCCCCCCTCTAAATCATATGTGCTGCCCAAGATATTTGGGCATGGGTTCAGCTCCATCGCATTGTGGTCTATATTTAAAAAACCCTTGCCATGACCTTGTTTCCCGGTATAAAGAACCTTCCAGACTCCTGGGATAGCTGTCATGTCTTTGCACTGCGTGGTTCACCCCTGTGCCACCTGGGCCGTCCAATGCCATGCAGAGTGTCGGCAAGCTGCTAAACATGCCACAGTGCAGCTGCTTGATTGTCACATTACGACTGACTGCTAGGGAGGATTACTAACCATTTAAGCAGCAAAACAGTGCGACTCGCCAGGCTTATTCACTCAATGATAATAATAAAGGCCTACAACGTTTCCCCAAAGCCTGCTGGACGTGTTTGGCTAACTTTCTGCATTACATTAGTTGTACCAATGAACATGTAACGTTAACTTGCTGGTGTTGCGGTATCAAAATAGCAGACGATACGGTTCCTCCTTAAATGTCCCTGTCGAAAGTTGTATTTCTCTTGACATCGAGCCCCCGCAGCTTGAGCCAGAGCTTGAACAATGAGAATGGAAAAGCACTTGTCGGGTATCAGCTTCGACTCCAAATAGTGATCCTCATTTGTAACCGCACCGGTTCTTCATCAGAAATAGACCCCTGAGGAATGAAGTAAAGGGCAAATGACAGAGTTACAGCTTTCAGCCATTCAGACTAGTGTCACGGCGTAGACTGCAGGGTATGTGTCAACAGAGGTAGCACTGGGTCTGATGTATAGGCGCATACACCCACGCACACAAACCTACACACACACACCAAACACACAAATACGCACCCGCACCTTAACATCTCTGAGATTAATCGCTGTTAACGGATAATAAACTTTGATTAGCTGTGCATTGTTAACAGTAACTAGGACTGATGTATGGACCTATACATCTTAATGTTTCTGTCTCTCTCTCTCTCTTTCAGCAGGCACAAGACCTTAACCACTGACATCCCCCTGAAAAAAAAGCCTTACTCGACCAAAAGCATGACTGCTGCAGTGTGTGTATTCGTTCCCCTATAATCTCCCTGTGAGTGAGCAAAGGACAAGGGACCAGGAGTCACATTAAAAATACAAAACAAAAAAAAACAAAGGCTGCAATCTTCCGATTTGAGCTGAAAACCATAAAGACTTCTATATTTTTGTAACTAACGATTGTGGAGTCCTATAATTTAGCTATGTCTGTGTTGTGACAATATCCATGATATTTTGTCATTTATCTTTAGCAATATAAAAAAAACAGTTTTTTTCTGTCAGACTTGACTTGTTTTTTTCCACAAAGAAAGAAACTTAAAGCAGATGACAAACTTTAGAAACAAAGTGTAACTTAAGCCATATCTTGAAATAAGGTTACTTCTCAGTCTAGTTTCTTAATCTGAAATTCTACAGAAAGAAGTATATTATATTTCAGACAGACATCATGATCCTATTCTACTATACACGATAACTTGCTTTCAGGACATGCACCAATTGTTTTATCTTAAATTGATGTCATATGTTTATTATACTGACATGTCTACCCTTTTTGTGATGTACTGGGGCTTTGACATTGTTGTCATGTGCATCTGTGTTTTATTCCCATACACTACCACAGCTTGTTGTGATGATATTCACTGTTTGTTTGTTTTTTTCGATCTGATAACTGCGCGGGTTGTTTAGTTGCCATGTCACAGCTAGCCTTTTATTTTGTTGGAGTATATCGCCACTGAGCTTAATGTTGGTTGATTTGTCTGTAAATACTTGACTCATTCCTTGTTGAATAGCTTCACTTGAGAAATGACCAAGATAGTGATTTGAACATAACATCAGCCGCACAATCTGCCCAGGACTGCAGCCATCTCGCCGTGGTGTGCAAGCAGTTGAGCGTTTCTGTAAACGACATGGAGTTTTGTTTTGACATAATGGTAATTTGACAATCATGGTGTTCTGTAAGCACAGACAAAATCTCTGAATACAAATGTGGGTATTAGTAGGAGCCACTTTGCAATTTTATTTACACAGCAACCGCAAAGGAGGTTGATCAGACAAAGGAAACTCTATTTAACTGAGGCCTGTAATTAACATAAACTGTCCTCTGGTGTTTCTCTGGAACATTCTGAGTAAGTCATATGCCTTAATCGATCTCTGTGAGTGGTCCATATGTGCTTCAGACCTGTTCCAGCGGTATTGTGAGTCTTTCAGAACTGTTGTGATGGATTGCTTTGTTTGACTGCTGTAACTTCTACTTTGTACTTGCTTCAGCAATAATAAAAAAAAAAAAATAATAAGGCAAAATGTCTGAGTTATTTTTATGTGACTTTATTGACAAGAGAGGCTGTCCTCTTTAACCACTGATGAAATTATGGAGTGTCGAAATCTGAGTGGTTGTTGACGGCTTTGAATGGATATACGACCCTTTACCTGGGCAAGAATGCACCTCAGGAATGAGTGTGTGTGTGTGTGTGTGTGCATGCATACTCTTCCATGTGTATGCATATGTGTGCATGTTCAGGTTTTTCTGTGTGTGTGTGTGCGCGTGCGTGCATGTGCGTCTGTGATGGAGCTGTCCAGATGTCTAACAATAGACAAGGTCTGTCCCATGCTGGGTGGCCATAGGGCGCTGCAGTCACATGAGTAGGAGGGGCTGGACTATGTATCCTTGATGCCCAAAGCTGAACCTGTTTGAATTGTGAACCTCAAGGAAATTGAAGCTGTCTCTCTGTCGCCTGTCTCACTCCTTCTGACTGCGTCACAGGTAAGGACTCTCTTATGTAAGTGCTGCTACTTGGAAATAAATCTTCCTTTGGTCAGAAATACTTACCTCACCAGCTGTATAAATTATGTCTTTCTTGACCTGTTGGTGTATTGAATTATTAATGGCACCTAGGGCTTGAGATGATATAATAAAAGACCTGTAGACTCATGCATGTTTGAATTGTGCTCACTGACAGCAAAGATTCCTAAGGCCATATTCAACATCTTAACATAAATCTCTTTATCACTGCTCTTACATTTTGAATCCCCTGCTAGTCAATGAGTAGCAGACAGGTGGACAGGCAGCCTGTCTGAAACACTGCCTCTGTTCATGGACTTTGGTCTAATTGTAACCCCTTCACATGAGAAACGCCAAATAGTTTGATCCTCCATCATTTAACACACACACACAAATAACCTGAAATATTTATGCAGATGCTGATAGTCCAGACAGCACAAATACTCACCATTCCATGCTTTTAATGCCAAGAAATATTTACCATTCTAATAATAGACTAATAGGGATCCATTTTCCAGGGCTCATTCAAAACAAAATGTCTGACACAGAAGAAGTCATTGAGGAGGAAGTTCAGTATGTAATCATTTTTATACTTAAAAACTATAATTAGAAATAAATTTGAATGTATTTGTTCAATATTCATGATATTGTATGAGTCTTGATTTATTTTCCAGTAAATGCGTCATGATCATTTTCAATTCTGTTTTTCAATACTGCTGCTCCGGTGAAGGGAGGAAGAAGGTAAGAAAGTTGCATCTATCTGAGTTTTCTTATATTTTGTTTCATCTTGTTATTTGTACTTTGCTAATAATTCGTCTTTTGATCACCAGTGCAAGAAGAAGTGACAGGTGAGGGAAATGTCTTCTCAGGATTTAGCTTTTTTATTCTTATTTTAGTCTTTTACAACTTGATAGGCGTGTTAATATTCTCTGAAACTTGCTACTGTTGTGTCAGTTGATTGCTAATGGGATGCTTCCTGTTGTACCTTTCCCCAGATGAGTCCAAGCCCAAGCCTAAGTACGTGCCTCAGTGTTTTTATTTGAGCAGCCACAGTGATATTCAGTGATATTCAGATCACATAATAATTAATTATTCACACCCACAGGTTTATGACAAATATTACGGCCCCAAAGATCCCCGATGGTGAAAAAGTGGATTTTGATGTGAGTTGACGTTAAATGTTCCCCTCCAGCTTGACACACAAACAAGACATTTACGCACACAAGAGTAAATGATAAGTAGCTCAATGATGTTTGGTTTTGCTGATGGCAGGACATCCACAGGAAGCGTCAGGAGAAGGATCTGTCTGAGCTGCAGTCTCTGATCGAGGCTCACTTCATCCAGAGGAAGAAAGAGGAAGAGGAGCTTATTGCCCTCGTCCAGAGAATTGTGAGTGTCAGTCATATTGTAGAGAGGTTCATATGCAGCTGCTTGTTCAAAACTGCCATGACAAGGTGTGTGTGTGTGTGTGTGTTTGCAGGAGAAGCGTCGTGCTGAGAGAGCGGATCAGCAGAGGATCCGGGCAGAGAAAGAGAAGGAGAGGCAGGCCAGGCTTGCGGTAAGATCTTCTTACTGTCTGTCAGCTCGATCATCCCACAGTCTCCTGTATCGAACAGACTGATGACTGATGACAGCGTGAAGACTGAAGTTCTTCTTCTAAGCATTTTTTTTCTGTCGGGGAACAGGAGGAGAAGGAGAGGAAGGAGCAGGAGGAGCAGCGGAAGAAGCAGGATGAAGATGCCAAGAAGAAGAAGGCCCTCACAAACATGACCCACCAGTACAGCGGCATGCAGCAGAAGGTCATTCACCTTCTCATGGCCTACTGTGTTCATTCATTCAAATTATTCATTCATTCATTACATTCACTCATTCAAATTGTTCAATCGTTTATCTATTTACTAATTAGGTCACTGATTCACATGGGGACGGGAATGGGAGCTCTAAGAGTTCTAAGAAATGAAACGATTGATTGATTGACTGATTGACTGATTGATCATCCATCCATCCATTCATTCATTTATTCATTCATTCATTCATTCATATTAGCAAGAGCAAGGGGGTATACAAAAAACATTCATTGACAGTCTTAAGAAATTAATCCAGCCATTCACTTGATCATTCATTTATTCATTCACTCATACATATTGGTAAAGGTAGTTCACTCATCTGTTTTTTTTTAATCTTGTTGTTGTCTGAATATCACAGAGTGACAGCAGAAAGGGAGCCAAGAAGCAAACAGAGAGGGAGAAGAAGAAGAAGATCCTGGCTGAACGCAGGAAACCCCTCAACATTGACCATCTAAATGAGGAAAAACTCAAGTATGACAGTGCTGATAGATTCATGTGCACCTGCACTGTGTTTAATGATAGATTACACACTGCACTGTATAATGAATGTACCAAAGATAAATAGGATTATGATTTTATTTATTTATTTAATTTATTCACTCATCCATGTATGTATTTTACAAAAGAAATACTCCGTACGTGACATTTTCATCGATTGTGTCTGTTCAGGGAGAAGGCTACTGAGCTGTGGAAGTGGATGATGGAGCTGGAGGCTCAGAAGTTTGACCTGTCTGAGAAACTCAAAAGGCAGAAGTATGATGTAAGTCATCCAACGCACAACGACATGGAAATAATCACTTTTCACAGACTATCCAATAATCATTACTTCCAGAGCAAAACAAGCGGAGGACTTTCCCGAATCAAAGCCCCTGGGAGATGACAAGATATTTGAAATTAATTACTTTTCACAAACAGCAGCATTCAGTATTCTTTCAGTCGCTTTAAGGACATCACAGAGGTTAGTTAAGAAACTACCTTGAATAAAGTGGCCGTTTCACATTTCTGTTCTCAGGTCTAGAATCAGTGACCAACGAAACTGTAAGTCTCTGTTGTCATGAGGGAGCCTCCTGAACTGTCTAATCTCGGCTGTGGTGCAGTCTTGTCTCAGGTATAATCTCTTGTAAATTGGCACTGGGCAAGGTCGAGGTTCAAGCTGGTCCTCTATGGTCAAAGGTGAGCCACAGGTGACATGTTGGGTCAAGAGAGGCTCCTCCGGTTCCTGGGTTTGCGTTGGTGACCTCTGCTGGACTTCCCAGGTGTCCCATCTCTGACTAAAGGTGTTCCTTAAAATGCTTAGCCGGGTCTATGTGTGTCCTTACAGATTAACCAGCTTCTCACTCGGGTCCAGGACCACCAGAGGTAAGTGCATCGAGGCCGCCGGGTCCCTATCCTCTTTTCCCAAAGAGGCTGGATGCTGAGCGCCGCCCTAACACTTTGCAAAGGGCCAAATGAGTTTAGGACTTTGACAAAACATAGTAATAATCCCAAACAATTCACACACCTAGAAGATACTTGGTGGCAAATGCTTGGCTTGGAAATAATTTACATAGAACCCTAATACTTGGAGCATTTCATTGTTTGGTCTCGGTCTCATTTTTCAAGAGAGAATGAACTTTTTCATCTTCATCCATCCAATCTAAAGGTTAATTCATTCCATCATTTCCATCTCCATTTCTTAACCATTACCACATCACATCTGGCCACAGCCATGAATGAATCTGAGATCAGAGGGTCCAATCTTTTATTTGAATACATTCTTCAAAGGCTAAAACACATACTTTTTCAATAGTGACGAACCTCTCTGGGGATAATCTTTCTCCAGTCATCTCCGTCATTGGCATCAGTGTGCATGTTTGCTTTGTATGTCTTCTTCAAGCATGAGTGGCCACAGTACAAATTCTAGTATAGTTGGAAACTACCGCAAATTATGAAAAAACCTGCCCTACAAAAGCCATATCAATTACTCTGGCATCTATAATGACACTGGAAGACAAATCCTGGAGCGCTCCTGGAATAAATCTGAGCCAAAGAATATACCCAGGATTCCAGAAAAGTCATGCTGGTCCCCCATTATTTTTTTTTTTAAAGGTAATGCTGAAGGTTTTGGCTCAAAGACGTCATTGATTTTATTATTGCTGCTTACATTTTTGGAGTGGGTTTCTGTTCAGTCGTTATCAATGCTTCCATCAACGCTGTACATGTCAAAGTAAGTGTGTCTTTATTCACTTATTTGCACTAACAGATTGGCCGTTGCACACATTCACAACAGAATCCCGTAGTATGCATTGACTGCTGCAACTGAATGGCCTCGACTCGTGCTAAACTCGCAGACCGCTGTGCTTGGCTGCATCCTATCTGTCCGTTAACCATTTTCTGCACCCTTTCAGTGCCAAAGGTCGTGGCAAGGGCAAGATGAGTGGCCGCCTGAGGTAAAGGAACTGCCAGCCAAGGAGGCAGCAGACCCTGACACCAGTGACTGGCCCATGTGTCTGTTGTGTGTGTTTATTCTTCTGTTGTGTTGGGTAACATGTTAAATATCAGTGTACAAGTAAATAAAGGTGACATGACATGCGCTCTATTGCCTTTATGCAAAACCTTGCAAATTCTGTTGCTGTGTAATTTTGTCTTAAACATTGCAATTTAGTTAAAAGATACATTCATATGAAACCGCAGGCTGAACGGCAGCCTAAATGATTCAGTAACAGTTTGCTGAGTAAGTTACTGAAACCTCATAATTTCATCGGAGACGCTTAAACAAGGAAGACATGTAAACAGAAGGACAAAAAAAAACAACATAAATTCTACTTGAGAATCGTTTCATGTCAAGAAAAGTGGAGAGAAGAGTCACGAAAAGAAAGAGTTACTCATAGGAAACAGAAAAGTGTAAAAATGGTAGGGAGTTTTCACCTACTTATACTGAAAAAAACAATACAAATATCTACAAGAAGTGCATTTCTTTGGGATAATTAGCCCTAGAAACATTATTCTGCCATCATGTAATAAAGGGATCTACAGCTGACAGAAAACAACCAAAACAAGCATGATAAAGACAGCATGTACGTGTCACAGCATCTAAGGACCCAGAGTGCTTTTCTGGCGGGTATGTCAATTTCTACCTTTAATTTAAATCTACAATAGGAACCAACAGTCCTCAGCATGGCTCCATACAGCAATGAAGCATTACATTATTTACGTATTTACTGCACTTAATAACATATGAAAGATATAACCTGTTAGGACAGATGCTTGTGAAGTGCTGATGGTGGAGGGACCGATATGTACCGCCCTTCATGTAATCCAAGTCCGTACTGTACATAAAACTACATTTCCATACACACATATTGACACCAGTGCATTTTCAAGTTGTCCATCTCTGCATTGGGGGGGGCGACTGAGAGACAGAGCTAGTAGTCGGAGGTTCAGGATGGTGTGAGGATCCATGTGGGGGGAAGAAAGTCCATCCTCACCATAGGTGGGTTTCTCTGATCTCTGCTATCACCTGGCTGGCTTTCTGCAATGCCTGCACACAGGAATGAGAACACTGTGTAAGTTATGGTGTAAGTGCACACACCAAACACTCTGGTTACCAATTTGGTGTTTCAGTGTTTTACAGTTACAATAAAAAACCAGGGGCATCTTCTAGCAATAGAAATGCAGCTCCATTTGTACAGTCCACATCTCAACGGTCTAAAAGCTTCAAAAGTCTTCTCGAACTCCAGTCGTTATTCTATTGAGGTAATTGCTCAAAGATATTGTGATATTTGATTGTGTTCGTATTGCCCAGCCCTAGATTGGTTTAGAATGAATAAGTGAAATCAGTGAGAGATAATGGCTTTTACTTCTTACTTTCCTTTTTCTTTTGGATTCACCTCATCAATGTACATCATGAACAGAGTAAGTGTCCCTAAAATTTTGTATACTCAGTGTATCTTTGACACTGGATCACATTACTGTCAGCCATGGTTGAACGCAGTGAGGAAAAATTACCGTGAGCATGTCGGCGGCCTCGTTCCGTCTCTGGGCCATGTCCTCGGATTCTGTGAGCAGATCGTTCAGCAGGCCCGTCTTGTACAGCTGTCCCACCAGCTCACTCTGCAGGCAGTCCTTAACGTGGTTCACCAGGAAGTGCATCACTGCCTTGGGTACACTGGGCCAAGCAAGAACAGACAAACGGGGAAGAGAGACAAAAGGACAAGGTAAAAAAAAAAAAAGCCAAATCATGTAAATATCTTATGGAAATTTTTAGTCTGAGTAGAGGTGTACCTGTCCTGGATGTTTTTCCGTACAATGAGGAAATAGGACTTGATGAGTCTCTCGATGACCTCACAGTCCCGCTGCTCCCGAGCAGATAGCTTCCTAGATACAGGAACAGGCTGGAAATAAGAGAGCATCAGATGTGCTTGTTACTGAACAACTCAGAACCACTTAAGAACCACTGAAATTCAGCCAACTGAGTGTATGGATGCTAAAAACCTGTGGATGTCTGAGTTATTAATACTCCTGCCTTGCATGTAACATATGAGGCAGTTAGGTCTGTCATGTTCTCTGATCTTGACCTTAGATTTTTCAAAGATGAAATCCAAAATAGGCCAAGCTGTTTTTAGCCTTTAGACTTCCAGCTGGTCTAACCTCTTCTGAAAACAGGCTAAAGGCCTCTGACAAGGTCTTCTTCACATGGCAAGTATGCATGTATGTATGTGTGTGCTCAGATTTTTGTGTATATGTAAATATAAACAAGCTTGTCCTACAATTTTCTATTTTGCATATATTTTTTATGTAGCTTTTTATATAGTTATGTAGTTTCTACGTTTGTATGTATTGCTATTTAAATAAAGTTTAAGCTGAGATGACTGATAACCCCTAAAAACACACTCCTGTTCAGAAGTATTTAAAGCTATAATAGGGAACTTTTGTGAGTAAATGAAAAGTTTATTACACTCTAACTAATACCAGAAAAGATAACACAATGATTAAGCCAATCATCAAACTATAAAAGTCCCTGCATTTTGAATTATTGCTGACATGGCGAAGCTGATGTTTATGGTGACGCTCTTGCCCTGGTGCACAGCTGACCTGACGGAAGTGTACAACTGAAATTATAGCACAGCTGATTACATCGTCTGTCAATTCCACGACTCCCGCAAAGTTTTTCTTTCGTCTGTTTTTCTTTGCAAATAATGACTGAAATCAAAGCGGAAGCATACCTTTAATTAACTGCCAGAGGAGGGTGACAAATCATACAGGACTGGAAAACTCTGTTCTGAGGTTTTAGTATCATGTTGACTGGCTTGTTGCAGCTTTGTGGTTTTAACTATTTGTGCCTATTCAGCACGTGGTATTTTGTACACACCGTTTGGTCCACACCTAGGAGTACCTACCACATCTAGGAGGTTGACAGCATGACCCTTCTGAGGGCTTGCAGGGGCGGGAGGCTGGGACGCAGCCCTGTCTGTAGGAATGCCATCCTCTCCCTTCTTCAGCATTCCCCTCCAGTGCCCTGTTCCACCATCCACCTGCTCGCTGACAGCGCCTGCCTGGGGGCCGCCAGCTGCTGCCTGGAGGTAGGAGGTAAAAAAAAGGTGAGAGGGTCTGTCAGGTATCTGCTTAGGGTACGCACTTACAAGGGCCTGGCACGCTTCATAATGACAGACAGTCAGGAGGTTAAATCAACAAGGTTAATAAAACAGAAATAGTGCACAGTGGTAATTCACACCATATTCAAAATGGCCTTCTTTGATTCACCGCAAAGCCCTTATTTTGGATTGTTGTGTTCTATTTCTTTTAAATTTAGAGCTGAGCAAGTGGTGGATAGGCATATAGACAGTATATGGACAAATAATAGACAACTAATATCGCTCAAGTCAATAAAACAAGATATTATTGTACAAGAGTTAAGTTTTGGTTCGAATTGTTTTTCAAATGCAGTGTTAAGACGTTATTCTGGGATGTTTTTCTTCAGACAGAGAACTCAGCATGCAGGAAAAAAAGGGTTAGATTGTCAATGCAGAGTGGAGGTCAAAGGTTATTCTTACTGATACAGTTTACATGGAATAAAAAATAAAAAACCCAAGTAAATACATTTGCCAAAGACAGCATTCCATGAGAAGCTAAAGGGGCAACAAACCGCTGCTTTAGAGGTGATTTTTGAATAATCCACTAAAAACAGTGGGGGTTGGTGGGGGTGGGGGTGGACTTACAAAAAGCCCACAGCAAACAATTAAAAAATGTTGGAAGCCACTTCATTTCAGAGGATTAAAGTTTATTTTTTGCAGGTACAAAACACGGCTTAAAGAGCAAAACAGAGCACAGTGACTGGCAGCAGGTTAAATGGCACACTTCATGCTTAGCACTCTTTCCCAGGCAGCGTTTTGCTCTTTAAACACCCTATTGTTTTGTTTCAACAAAGCAATTGATATATTTTTACCTGAAGCACTGAAGTGACATCCAACCTTTCATTTTGATTTTAAAGGAATGCAGATTTTGTAAAAAAGTATGCGTGGTTTAAGCTTCAATAAGTAAAACAGGAACAGCGGGGGGGGTGGGTCGAGGTTGGGTATATGGGCGCCGTCATGCCACCAGCAGGCAGTGAGTAAACAGCACACACCTTGGCGGTCTCACCCTCAGGGGGAGAGGGCTCAGTGGGAGAGACAGACTGCCCACCTGGGCCCTTATGGGACTAGAGAAAGACAAGAGGAGGAAGAAAAGAGTGGACAGAAAACCAGTAGGACCCACAAACTGAGGGGTGAGCCTTAAATTAGGTGTAGAGTACAACCTTGTTGATTAGGTAGAGTGACGCCAAATTTACCCAAATGGTTAATGGAGAAACCTGTTAAATCCTGTTACATCAGAAAAGAAAAGGACAGTTAAGCCTATGGAGGCTGACAGTACCTTATCTCTGGGCACAGCAGAGGGCAGATCTCTCATTCTGTTGCGTCTCTGCTCCTATGAAAAACAAACAGATTTAAAAACACAACACTATCCAAGCTAGGTAGGAGAATTAATAGTTTCCCTTCTGTCTCAACAACTGCTGTTTTCATGGCCATGAGTGATGCACTTATTAAAACACTCTTTTACCACTTTTGCACCAAGGATGTGGGTTTTACACAGGATTTTTTGTTTTTTAATCACAGGATTACCTGCTGAAAAAATAGCAGGTAATACTGTTTGTACTGGTATAAGCCTGAGACCACAAACTATATGTCACTGTCTTCCAAAGCAATCCAGGAACTCAAATCCTGGGTGGCAGTCAGATTTTATGTTGGTGTAAAAGGGGATTTTAAGCGACTCTGAGTATCCTGAAAAGTGCTTTATAAATGACATGTATTATTATTATTTTGGTCAAAAGAAGCATTTTGCTGGAGTTTATTTATCCAGTCCTGTCATTTACACTGTTAGATAATCTGGTTGAGATCCTGGCTAGGGATTAAAAAAAAGCCATTAAATCCCAATAAATGGACTATGAGTGAAGAGGATTCTCTCTTACCTCTATGTTATTGTTCATGAGACCACACGCATCAGCAAAGTCAGGGTGCTTGGTGTTGATATAGGCTAGCTCAATAGCAACCAAGTTGTGAACCTGAAAAAAAAGATAAAAGTAATATCAGACCACCATGCCCACAAAGGTCCATTATACAGTAAATACTTATGGGTCTTGAGGGTGAGCAGGGATTTCATATCCAACAGTGACTGACCATTTCATTGGTGACTGGAAGTCTTTTTCTGAGAAGGGAGGTGACCACTTCCACAATGGCATCATGGAGTTTTGGAAACCTCAACAACTCCTGCAGATACGGGCAATAATTATGATTAGAGCTTGTGCACATTTTTATGGGCTGTTAGAGCAAAGTTGTGCTCAGTGAGGCGTAGTGTGAAAAAACAGCTGATTCTGCAGCTTTATTGAGGTACATTATACTTTTCTGTTATAGGTTCTAATTGTGTGTGATTGTGTTTCTTACCTGTGTGCTGTAGTTGCTGCAGTGCTGGATAATCCTCTGCATCTCTTCGTGAACCAGCTCCACACAGCGTAAGCTGGGCTCCTCCAGGCGCTTCACCTGCCTCTTCACCAGCAACTCAAAAGAAACCTCAGGCACAAATAAAGCAGGCCTCGGGCCCTGTGAACATAAACCACATTACCCAACAGCCTCTTTGATCTAACTATGCAGGCCACTAAGCCTGCATGTTATAAATCTTCAGACAGGTGTCACTCAAGACACGTATCACAGAGAGAAACCAGAAACCCACCGTTGCATTTCTGATTGCTGTGAGCACATCGATGGTTGTCAGGCCACCCAAAGGATCTACTGACTCCAGTGTTCGGCCAAATGTTTCATGGAAGATGTAACAGATTCTTGCTCCGCCACAACTGAGAAAGGAGAGGAAAACTAAATTACACACAGGGCCTAATTTGTTTTTAATGTAACCATTCTGGAGACAAATGGAACTAGCACCACTTAGTGGTGTATGAAGGCACATGCAGCTGCAAAGTTGCATAACTCACAGTTCAGCTGTCTCAATGTACTTGGCTGTGCCCT
Source organism: Myripristis jacobus (assembly GCA_900302555.1). NCBI lineage: Eukaryota > Metazoa > Chordata > Actinopteri > Holocentriformes > Holocentridae > Myripristis > Myripristis jacobus. The sequence goes on from OMLB01054513.1 coordinate 25,645, forward strand.
CTATGGTGTTGCAGTACTCTGCAGCAAACTTGGTGATGAGCTGCAGCAATGTGGCACTCTTGTCTTCTACGGGTTCACCATAGCTATTAAGCAGGGACTGGTACTGTGCTGCCAACACATTGATCCTTGTCTTCAGCTCAGGAAGACAATCTCTGATGTGGTGCATTAGTAACCTTAGACAAGCAGAAAGACAACAGTTTACACTTTGGTTTATGAACAAAGAAGATGGTTTCCCACAGACTTCAGTGGCAAACTAATGTGAAAGATTCAGAGGCCCCATCTTGCAGTGTATCATTTCTGCTTTATTTGATAGTGATGGTACAGAGAGGCAAGGAGAGAGGGGGGGGTAACGTGCAGCAAATGGCCTGAGGTACACATGGTACACGCTCTTATCCTGTGAGCTACCGGGGCACTCCGAAAACTGGTTCAAAATTGAAGAAATTCCAAACTGGTACCTGTTCAGTGTTCTGGCCAGGTATTTGGTTCCGTTTCTGTTTGCGAGGGAGGGGTACTTCTTTTGTAGGAAGGCGTATTCATCACGGATGGCATCTGCCACAGTCTTCTTATTATTGATATCCAGCTGGCTCCTAAGGTGCATCAACAAAAAATGCCTTATAGAGGTAAACAGTGCTGATAAGCTACCTTGCCTCTTTGACTAGCATCCAGCTGGGTAAAAAAAATACAAATAAATAATAATTATGAGGGAAAGTCACTGGCCTGACTGACAAGGACTGAAAGTGATCAAAGTCATACATTGATCATCATCAGCATGGCTGAAGAGCTGAACATCAGATTGTTGAAAACACATCCTCGAAGGCCAAAACGATGCAGTAATACCTGTTGACTACTCCGATAAGTCCCAGTTTGACAGGGATGACCCTGCCCATCAATACATCCATGGCATCTGTTCCAGCATCCATCAGATCCAGTTTGGTCACCACTGCTAGTGTCCTCCTGCCTGAACACACAGATATACAGACATGGCTACAAGAATACAAAAACAAAGTTCCTGCAAGCTCCAGATAATCAGTGCTTTTGCAGGCAATGCCAAGTATCTAATTAAAGGATTCAAAAATGATCCACTACTCTTCCTGAGAAGCAGCTGAGCATGCTGATAGGAAGGAAAAGAAAGATACAGAGTAGGAAGATGGTTTGAGGAGACATTAAAAATCAGAAAACTGAAAAACAGCAAAGGAAGCTATTTACCATCAGGGTCAACCTCACGAGCCACCTTGAGGGCCTCTGATGTGGCCATGTCTGTGTTGGCAGCAGTCACAGCCAGGATGATGCTGTTGGGGTTGCAGATATACTTCAGGATCAACTCTCTGATCTGGACCTCTATGTCTTTTGGCTGATCTCCCACTGGCACCTGTTTGAACAAATAACAATTTGACATCAAACCATGAATTTAGTCTGAAGTGTGGTTTTCAGTTCATATATTCCTCTGGTTTTCACAGGGAGAAACAAAAGAGAAAGGTTTTGTACCTTTGTAATGCCAGGAAGATCCACCAGTGTAAGGTTCACCACGTGGGGTGAAAAGATTTTCAGGTGAATTGGCTCATCACTAATGCCCTATTAAAAAAGGACAGCACGTCAATTATTCAATTAAATTTACAGTCCAATACTGGATAAAGGGTTTATTTAAACCTTGCAAACTCTTACAAGTGTCATTAACATACCTTGTTATTGCCAGAAATCCTTTCCGTTTCAGCTTCGATTTCTTGCCTGATCTCCTCAAAGTCTGTGTAGATCTAAAAATACAGTTTAAAAAATAAGATTCAAATATTAACAACTTAGCATTTAGATATGTGTACGAGCCATGGAGAATGGAACAAATGACTCAGTGAAACATGATGACGACGGCATGTTTACCAAATCAATTTCAAAGAGATTAACTGTTTAGAGATACTTTTTTGACGCTCGTCTACAGCAAAAATTTAATAATCAAAAATTGCAAACCCCAAAATCGTCAGTGGAACAAAGGAAAAAATGATAGTTGGCCAAAATAAAAGTGAATCAGATAAGAAGGTCATTTTTTGAGACATCCTGTTCACAGAATAATACAGTGTCATGAGGCTACTCTTATGCCATTAATAGCACATCACAAGGTCTTCTTTTTCCAGAACTGCAGGGCTATCTAGAGCACAAGGGACAATGCACACATTCCCCATGTGCATGCCATTCACTAATTCTCCCAGGAGTTCGTTAGCCCCAACAGAACAGAAATGTAAGTACTTTAGCTACTGAAAGGGTGTGTGACTGATGTTACTGCAGATTGTAAAATTTCCTGTTGAATATTCCAGATAGTAAATATATAATCCGATAGCAAATTCTGTAGAAGTCAGTGAATCAATACAGAGAGCAGAGCACTGCTATATCAGTATCTTATTGCAGCTTATCAAATATTCAGATGGCTCTTTTTACAGCAGTTATGAGAAACTTAATTGAGAATGTTTGTCTTTATGAGCTTGTAAACAAGCCCATAAAGACGAAGAACTGAGGATACAGTGGCATACCTTGCCTTTGGTGTGTAGAAACTTCCCCCATTCTTCTCCATCGATGCCTGTAACAACACAATGTTGGGGAACAGATGTTATCAGTCCTTGCTTATCTGAAAGATGTGGCCTTGAGATCAATGTTGTCATTATGGCTGCCACCATGTTAAATGCCTCAAGGGAGGAAATGTCTGCTTCTTAGCTCAGCTGGGATGGGAATACTCTTAAGACCAAAATTCACAGCAGAAGGCCAGATACTGGAACAAAGTGTTTATGCAACAGCAATGGAAGCAAATTATAGCCTAAAGCAAAAGAAGCATGGTGCATTAAGGGAAACAAAAACCTACAGATCTAAAAAACTTTCAAAATTAAGTAATTATTTCAGCTGAAATAATTAACCTTGCTACAAAACTAATAAAACAACTTCAGTAGGGTGGAGTCTGTTAGTCAGCTCAGAAGCAGCTGATAATTAAGGATATTATAGGTGGTGTTTGTTTGAGCAAGTTGGAATCTTGTTTGCCGGGTAATACTTACCATGCCTTTTAAAATGTAAAACCCATGACAAACTGTAGATCATTTTTATTTGATTCTTTGTTTAACTTCAACTAAAACAGAGACCAGCCTTAATTGGGAAGCTTGAGCTGAATTAAACCAAGCCACAAGCTTTGTCAGCTTAAGTGAAGCCACACAAATAATTCAAGACGGAATGGGGCAGGGAGGGCAAAAGAGACGATGAGGGTGCATAATACAGACAAAAGAAGGCAAAGAACAAGGAAAGGGAGACCTCTGTAAAGGCGTCCGTTTTTCCTGGAATTGGATTCTGTGGTTAAAGAGAGATAACAGAAGAAAAAAAGGGTTAGCCTGGCTAACTGCAGTGCCTGCATGAGATTCTGCAGCAGTGCAGAGTCATCCTGAGGCCATTCCCAGAGCATATGATGAAGAGGAGTGCAAAGCTTGGCACCATTCAGTTCCTTTCTCATTTTACTGAGAAATGGATGAAATCACCGCTGACTTAAAGTTAAAATATCATTCCTTTTTACAATGGAATGACATTTCAAACTGCTGTGAATCAAGAATTAATTACATTATTTGTCACAGCCACCCATCTGCATCAAGCACTGACTGTGACATCCCTGTGCATTCACTTCACGATTCATAATGCATACTTAATTTTACTGTCTGAGAGGTGGGAGAATTAACGTACAAGAAGCCTCTAGAGGAAGCAACCAGCAGCAGAGCAGTCAGCAATTGGCAGAAACAGCAAGGGAAAAGGTTTTAACATTACCACTCTCTTCACTTGTTTTCCTGCGGTCCTCTGGGTCAATGTGCACCAGCTGCAGGATGAGGGGCCGGCGTGTGACGATGCCCGTGCCACGTGGCAGGAGGTCCCTGCCAACCAGACTCTCTAGCACAGAACTCTTCCCGCTACTCTGTAAACACAACAAGAACAACAACAAGGCACATGAAAACAAAACCAAATGTGGGGAACTACAGTATGCATGACTCATTCAGCAGAGAAGTAAGCACTCCCATTGAGCAGACAAAAACATACTACACAACAAAGACTGTGACAAGTTGAGTGGCCACTCCTTAGACTTGGTAAGTACAAACATCTCACTTGGCCAGAGAAGATTCCCATTTCATGGACTAGCAATTAAGATTACAGATTTCCTAGGAGATGAGGGTTAAGATTTTGACACTGTACTTCCTCTGTAGTTGCAGACCTTGTGGTGTTTTGATTTATTAAAGAATATCTAATTACTGACCTGACAGAGACACCTAATCAATCAGTAAGACATGGGACTGAACCTAAGTTACAGCTGTCCCTGTATATCTGAGCTTATAAGGGAGAACTAACGAAGACAGACAAGGAATAGCAGGCATTTATATTATCGTGTGGCTGGACTCATGCTGCTAACACCCTCAGACGTCTGCCAAAACGTCTGAGACAACGACATCCTATTAGCTGACAGCGAAAGTAAACGCGTCAGGCAAAAGATGGCACTGTAAACCAATTAGGTTGCACCTTGTACACAAGGTACCCGACGTTAGGTGGGCAGCGTCACTGTATTTTTTCCCCCTGCATTGTTTATTTGCATGGTCTATGCACCAAAGGACACAACTGCTTTCTATATAGACACATCCATCATATTGTCTACAGAGTCGGCATGTGCTGTTTATATGCAGCAATCTGACCAAGTTGAAGCAAAGTCGAGATGAAGGGTTTCTTTTTGTTATTTTAATATAATTTAGTTACTATAGGTGATGGCCTGAGGGTATTTTCTTGTTCTTTAGGTTTAGGGTTAGCTGTGTCGAATACAATACTTTGAAAACTGACAATGTTTTAAGTGAAGCTACATGAAACTTAGCTTTGAGTTGCTAAGTTGGTTCGACTCTTGTAAAAAAAAAAAAAAACAGAACTAAATAGGCTAACTTCCACATTTGGCTACAGCTACTATGCTTGCCAAAAAAAGTGAAAGCTCACTGAAATCAATGTAACATCACACAGCCACAACATGAAATCAACGCCAGAGTTAGCTAACTAACCACTTCGCTTGTTAGCCACTATCACGAGCAGGCTGACGTTTCTTACCTGAGTTCCCACAACAACTATTTGCGGCAGCTGGATTATATCTGCGCCCACCGTATTAAATACATCCTGCAGTTTGTTTATGACAGGTATGAGGGCCTCCATAGCTCTGGTCTTAACTGCTACCTGTCAAGGAAACTACTTTATAACCACCCTTCTTCACACGGGTACAAAGTCATTGAATGTCCCTCAGCTACAACTACTAGCGCCTCTCGGCTTCTGCGAACTGCGCACACACAGCGATGCACTGTTGCATCATGGGAAATGTAGTTCTTCCATCGCCAGTTCACACTGCAGCTAGTACATGTTTCCAGGTGGTAAAACTACATTTCCTACAGTTGACACGGAGAGCCTCGTGTTGCACCAATGTGAAGGATTGGAATGAATATTTTCCATGACAACTGTAACTAAGGTGCGGGAAGCCAAATATTTTTGCGTGAGGCATACATGATGTTTGGCAGCTCCTCACCGGTTTCTGTCAATCAAAACCACGTCATCTGCTAAGTCTGGATTAAGGACACGCTGAGGTATATTCTTGTTGTCCAGATCAATATAATACCAGTGCTGAAAAATTAAGTAAATGAATGAGTCAGTAAGGAAACACATAAATAAATAAATCGCAGAAAGACTCATTTGGCTTTTTATTTTTTATTTCTCAAAACACATTCTTTCAGATTATAACACACTTACTCAGAATATTACACAAAAGTGAAAGTGCTAAGGGATGTTTTCACAACTACTATTGACATAGGAAATAAAGACAGGGCTTTAAATATTGCACTTCATGTTTCTACAGAACATGTCACCGTAGCTAGTTTACAGGAATGAGGTAACAGATGATATATTAGGGAAATGCTACTAGTTTGCGCCTCATCTTGTGCGTTCTGCAGTTAGCTTATAACTCAAGTGGTCCACTGCAAATCAGATTACACACTTAACATTCTCTGTATTTTGTTTAACAGACATCAATATTTCAATGAGAAGTCCTGGGAATTCAAACACTCCAAAGAAACAGAACGTGTGCAGTCACACATTTTTGTTGACAGTGCTCCCCATTTCACAACCATAGGCAAAACCGCCCTGCTTGCTATTGTTTTCTAGCTTTCACTCATTTCAACACTCACAATGGCACAATGTAAGCAATAGAAACTAGAAACTATACAAAGAATGGGAGAATGGTAGAGCTGGTGAACTGAAACATGGATATTTTGGGGGAAAATAAGGCCAGTCTACTCTTCCAAAAACAGTAAACATACTGTTTTCAAACCCAATCAAAAGATGTTGCTTGCAAAAATACTGACAAAATATTTATGAAATTTCTTCTTCAACTGAAGAGAAGCTAAAGCAATCATTAAAAAAAAAAGAAAAAAAAAGCCAGTGAGCGCTCTTGGGGACTAGCTTTTGCACTGAAAATACAAGACCATAAAGAACAGCTTATTTGAAGTTGGACCTAAACTATGTAAACTGAGTATTTTCGCTTGCTATTCTGTCCTTCAGTCAGTCATCTCTAAGTTTGAGTGTTCAAGTTTTATTTGAACTTAGTATTTCATTGCTAACTCAGTCAAAACAATTCTACTGTATCCACCTAAGGCAATTTTGAGTACAAAGATATTTTATAGCCCATCTCAGGAGCCAGTGCAGTCTGTATATGTGGTCACCATGTTTCCCCTGCGCTGTGTCACTGTTCTACAGTGCTGCTTTGATGTACCTTGAAATCTGTTTTCAGTCTGCTTGGTGTGTCGATCAAAAGTGAACATTCTCTCCATGTCATCAAACATGTCATCAAAGACACCAGCGCCAAACCCCGCTTGAAAGTGTCTCTTATGTCTGCTGTGAGCGTCCTGCTGGGACCTGGAGTGCTCTTCAAAGTGTCTTCTGTGACGGGCATGCCTGTTCTGGCTGTAGATGTCAAAGTCCTTGAAAATGTCATCAAAATTGAAGTTGAAAGGTTGATGGACATTGGGCCTGTGTCTGCCTTGCATCTCTCTGTCGAAGAACGCGGTGTGACCAAACTGGTCATACTCTCGTCTTCTGTTCTCATCTGATAAGGTTTCATATGCTGCAGATGAAAAAGAGGGACAAGTTTCAGATGAGCTTGTTAGCACAAGATTATTGTCTCATCAATGCTCTGAGAAATTGCAGTTTTAGCTGATGCCACTGCAGGCATAAGCTATGGTAAAGAGAAAGTTAATGTTTAACTTTGCAGTTAAACTAAGTAATATTCTAGTTTATGAGAAATAAACAAAAACATTATTTATCCAAACAAATTCTATAAGGGAGGAATGAAACCTACCTTCAGCAATTTCCCTGAATTTCATTTCAGCATCTGGGCTCTTGTTCTTGTCAGGGTGATATTTCATTGCAAGCTTGTGGAAAGCCTTTTTTATCTGACGCTCAGTAGCATCTTTAGGCACTCCCAGTATATCATAGTAGTCCTTCTTGGCAAGTATCAGTTCTGTTATCATTAAGATGCACACTGCAAAGGTTAGAGCTGACTGTGCTGTCGCCATGGTAATGATGTCCCCTGCACAAAAGCGAGAGAGAAACAAAGAGATCAGCTTCCAAAGCCATGGCTCATACTGAGAAACAGTGTATTAAGGACAAGTTAGTTCACTGAATGCCTCTAATACATGCAAGAGTTGAGTCATACTGTTACATGAGTTACTCTGAACATCTAGAGCAAACAACATGGCAACCAAGCTTACTAAAGTTGACAAAAACTAAACTAAAAACTAAAACTAGACGTGAAGAAACACTGTCATTAACAAATAAAAATACAAACTACACTGAAACGATATTGTGTCAAGTAAAATAAAATAAAGATACGCAGAGAATGTCTTCAGTTTCAGTCTTTGTCAATTTGATAAAACTTGTCCACATTATTGAGATTCCATTATTAGACTATTAGGCTATCATGTTGGTTACCACAAACAAATTAATATTAGGTTTATGCTGTACTGCTAGCTTATACTATAATGTGTATATTGTAATGAGTCAGTTTAGCCAAAAGAATGAACTGGTAAACCATCGAATATTTTGAAATGTTTTGTGTTTTATTCTTACCTATCTCGTCAGAGGTCACTTGGATTGTAATTCTGCACGGATAACTATGACATTAACGTGAGGCTAACTGGCTTGTCTGACTCTCGATGTCATCATTCATTACCGAAGACCATCACTCCTTGTTTGCTAACATTAGCTAGCTGGCTAACGTCTAGTCTCGTCCTCTGTCTTGATCACCTTCACCCACCTTTTGGAGACGGAGTGCTAGTTGTTTCTATCACACGCCTGCCTGCCACTAAGCAAATGTTAAACAAGACAATGTTAGGTTAGGTCGTACGCATTATTGCGAATGCGGCATCGGAGCAGCATCGTTGACACTTCTTCTTCGTTTTTCTTCCCCCCTCTGGACGCGAGTCCCGTCACCAGACAGGAGAGCTCTTTGCTGCACCCTAGTGGTTAGTACACAACATATCGTCACATGTTTTGTCCGATGTGAATGGCCCTTTGGTTCTTCTCATTTGCTATGATGAATATTGTTACTTAACTTAAATTCTAGGCCAGTTGTACACTTCACATTGTCACAGGCTGTTTTAGTTGTTTTGTATGAAACTAAGGCACTATAACATGCTATTCATAACCACCAAAAACTTGGCTCTGCTTTAGACCTTTGACCAGACCAGACCTTTGATGGGGGGCTGAGTGGGGGAGGTGGTATGCTTTATTTAAAGAGATATTTAGGTAGTCAACAAGACACAAAATACCTGACACATAAACGTGGGTAACAATTATTATGATAATCATTTTCTGGAGGTCTGGGGTCAAATTGACTCCAACTGATAAAAAAAAGTTTTAAAAAAGTTAGTAAATTTTAAAGAATGTTAATGGCCCTTGGTTCTTTTCATTTGTTATGATGAATATTCTTATTTAACTTAATTTCGAGACCGACACTGTGGGTTGGACATAGACATGTTATTATAAACTCGGAAGGATTCAGATCTTGAGACCATGATTATTTTCCTGCATGAATGGAACATCAAATATACTAATTATGGAAATTCTTTCAAAGAACGATACGCTGCACCACTGTATCAGGGAACAACATAATCAATACCCCCCCTACTCTACTTTTAAGGCATATACCCTTAATAATTTTACCATAGTGTGTCCAAATATTACATTTATAGTGATCTTGTGGTGTTTGCGGGATTTTGTACTACATCATACGTTTAAGCGGTGGTATTTGAATACAATCCCTTTTACCACTCTATCCTCAGTTAACGGATTACAACGTGATTTTTTTTACATGAAGCATATTCCCAAGTAAAAGTTATGTAAAACAACGCCTCATTTGTGTAAGCGCCTCCTCTGTCCTTAATGCCCTTACAACACACGAGGACACAAGGTGAATGTGACGGGGGCATTTCCACTATCCATACATAATATTGTCTTTAGTCCAAATTATTGACCATTCTTTGACCATTCTTCATAAACTCATCACTGTTGAGAGCAGGGGGAATTTCTTAACCAATCAACATACTTCTTTTTAGGGCCCGAGAGATAAGCAGCCAATTGCAGAGCAGACCAAACATCACATGACCATTGTTTTTCCCTCGGATGACGTAGCACGTCATTCTAGAGCACCGCAAGTGTCAGTTGGAACGACCCCGGAGCCTGTTAGCTGCCCGGGTGGATGGTAATGTGTTTTTGTCCTCATTTCAACATGACACGGCAATGTTATGAGTGGAAGAAAGCCTTATTCTCCTCTCCGGAAAGACTTCGTTAGAAAGTTGGTATGTTTTATCATGTTTTGTGCGGCCTAGTAAAGAGGGTTACTTACAGTAGCTAAGTTAGCTAAGTGTCAGCTGGTAACGTTGAACTCTGTGTTAGCTTCATGTTTATGTTGAAGTGTACTGTCCGCGGCACAAGTTATATAACAGCATTTATATTTTTTTCCCCCTCCCAGCATCAAATAGAGAAAAAGCTCCGACGTAATTATCATGTAACAATTTCCAATGACCAGTTTTCGGAGCCGCTAGCTTTGCCATCACTCCAGCTGTGTTTATTATTTTGTTTCTTCCATTCATTCATGCATGCATCACTTTTTTTTTCTACCACCAGCTTTATCAAATAAACGTAATCTCCTTTGGATGTCATAACTTTTGAAACCTCGCCTTGAAGACCTTAAGGGATGACTCCTAGATGGACTCCAGAAACCTTGGTATTGAAAGTGAGCAGAGCAGTTGACTTATGGCAAGCCCGAGCTCACAGGCCAACAGCATCATTTCCCTTGTTTCCTTTACGCACCTCTCTTTGTAGGCTACATTTGCAGCAGCCCGTCAGCTGTAAGGTTGGCCCTCTCAGCTGGAAGCACATCCAAAGGGGACGTAAGGGATGGCTCAGTAGAGCTAGCCAGGTGAGGCAACGGCTTGGACTCCACACCAGCACCCTGTGTTTGAACACTTCAGCCTCACGCTGGTCTACTGGCCTAAGCCAACACATGTCGCGCATTAGGAACACGCTGGACACAGTTTCTAAAGCTGTGAGTGGGACTCATACAGAACTTCTCTCTAAAATTGCCAGACTCAAGCCCAATTCTTTCCAGGGAGATAAGGAGGTTCAGAGCAGCACTGAAATATTACCAAAAGCTGAGAAGAGTACGGCCTCACCTACGCCTGCTCCCACCCATGTTGCCCCCACTTCCACAGCTGCTACACCCAGCTCTATTGTTACCCCTGCTACTGTAACAGTTCCTGCCACTCCTTCTACCCCTAAACCTGCTGCCACATCTGGCATAAGTGCCACTACCTCCACACCTTCAAATAATCTTTCACAGGCAACTACCACTTCCAAAAATCTGAGTGTGCCTGAACCTAAGGAGAAAAAGCTTAGACGTGTCGCTTCTACTTTCAAAGCCAATGGTGCCAGGAGGCCAGAGGAAGCTAAACCATCAGCAACCGACAAAGAGAGCACCACAATCTCCAAATCCACCACACCGCTCTTCCACCCTAGCACCTTTTCAGTCAGCTTGGATGAGACTTATAACTACCTGGCCCATCACATCAACACATACTTTAGTAGTAGCACAAAGACCAATATAAAGAAAGTGGACAATGGTGGCAATTCCCTTGCCTCCACTCAGGATCAACAAACTAGTGACCTCGTGCCCGTGTCTAACAAAATGGTTGCACAATCCCCTGCTTCAGCTGCCCCAACCTCACCGAAGAAGGGCTTAGGACACTACCTATCCTACTCTGCTCCCACCGTGCAGGCCTTTGTAGGAAGCTACATTGCACCACTGGTTCCTAAGTTCAGGGCAGCAGAATCCAAAACTGCTGCGGTGGAGGAGAAGAAGCCTGAGGATGCACCACCAAAAGAGGTTGAGGCCACAATCAGTAAGGAGCAAAAGGCTGCGGAGGAGAAAGCCAAGAGACTTCTGCTCCAGAGGGAAAAGGTATCTCAAACATTAATTTGTATGTGTTGTGCCATATGTAGAAATGCTAGTATTACATTCGCCAGTATTTTTGAAGCAGGGCTTCTGATAATATAGCTCATAGAGGAGAAACCTAAACTGTTTTTGCTAAAGGTTCTGCTTAAATATTATAGGCCATGTTTTGATTAATACTGACTCTAAATGCATTCACATGGTTTCTTGTTACTTTGTTTTTTCAATATTGTGTGGTTGTAGTTAGGCCAGGTCATGTATATTACACCAGTATCATGATCTGGACTAGATGTCATCTTGGAGTTCAGGTATTGTGTTGTCTTTTCCTGGCCTGCATTACAGTAAAGAGATGCAATTTTCTAAATTTAATAGACTGTTATAGCTGTTTGCCTCTTCCCGTTTGGACATCATATCCACATTACTAATGATTGTTTATCAGAAATCAGAAAATATTTTGTGAAAGCACCATTGGTCATCACTACAATATCATCGTGATATTTATATCAAGGTAATTGATCAAAAATAATATCTGATTTTTTTCCCATATCACCAAGCCTTACTTTGTAGGTCAGACACCAATGTCAACAAAGTGGTGTATGATCTGTGTCTATGTCTCTAAGTGAAACATGATGCTCACGTGGCAGCATAGCTGTGGATGTGGGGTATATCATGGCATGGTGCCTGCCGGCAGACAGTCAGCAGACATCTGAGCTCTTGCTGCTCTATATGACTTATGTTAGAGTGCTGACACGCTTGCTGGTCAGTTCTGAGAATCTTACTCTAAAAATAGCCCCCTTTATGGCATTAGAGGCCTAATAAGATGTTTACCTTGCCTTGCCTAAGCAAGGCCTTTATATTGGGAAACCAACATAAACTTGATAACAATTGGCATTATTACAGTATCATAATAGACACTGATATGTAGAGTTACAGATTTTTATTGAGACAAACCAAACAACATACCAAACAACATACTTGTCAGTTTTTAACAAGAATCCCAGCTGAGCTAGAAATGTATGATAAAGCAATGTTATATCAATATTGTGATATGAGACTAGTTATCCTATGAGATTTTGGCTATTGTAATACTGTGATATGGCAGAACTGTTGTCTTTTCCTGGTTTTAAAAACAGGTTTACAGTGCAGACTTGCCATTTTCTGAGCTTATGTAGACTGTTGTAGTTCTATTATTTGCCTATACCTGCTTGGTCATCATATCCACTTTGACTGTTAATCAAAAATCTCTTGTATGTGATGTTTGATTTTGTCAGCTTAAATCCCATCTAATGCGTAACAACAGGACCTGACTGGTATCCTTGGTATTTTATTTCTCCTAGATCATTGCCAGGGTGAGTGTGGACAATCGAACGCGGGCACTGGTTCAGGCGCTCCACAGGGCATCAGATGTGAGGGTCTACATCAGCAGAGTGGAGGACCTTAGTTACCATCTTCTAGAGTTCCCAGAGACCCGTGGTGTAGCTGTCAAGGTGAGCAATCCAAACAGGCTTGCAATTTTATGTCACAATTTTTGAGTCAGTTACTTTTTTTTCCAGAATGCTAACAGCTGGAAGCTTTGTCAGCAGTGTGTCTGATTGTTGTTGACTTCAGTGCAGCATGCCAAAGCAAATCAACTTTTGAGTTTGACACTTTCTCATGATGTGAACACAGTTTGTGGCAGCATTGTGTGTGCTGCATGCATAATCACACATTGTACTTTGTGTGAACTGTCAATTGTTCTGCTTCTGTTTGTGAGTTTCCACTTGCCATCCAATATGTCACCATGCTGTGTCAAAAAGTTACAAATCAAGTTGAGTTTATTTACGTAGACCTTTATCACAAGCATATCTCAAAGGGCTTCACAAACTATATGTACATGCCATACCTTAATGCAGAGGGTTTCAAAGTGGGAGGCGGGCTACCCCAGAGGTCACCGAACAGCATCAGGGGAGGCTCAGAGAGACAGGCTAAAACAAATGATTTCTAATAAACCAAAAGGAACAATGCTGTACAGTGGCCCTAAATGTCTGTCATTCAGAGAAAAAAGATAGTTCTGGGTAATTTTATGAACCTAGAGTGGGCACTCCATTTTGAAGTTATGTTGAACAGCAATATTCTGTCTGTGGGATCAAGCAGCTGCTACATGACCCCATAAACATCCAGAGTTTAGTGTGATCCTCTGTGAGAGCTCAGGGAGAATTTACAGTTGCATGTTTTGTTCTCAACTGAAGTGCTTGCCTTTTAATTGTGTATTGACAATGTTTTTTTGATTCACATGCCTGACTGCTATTTGTTCCCCAGGAGAAAGCTATCCCGTGCCTGTTACGTCTGAGACAGGCCAGTGACCCAGGCCTGAGGGCTGCGGTTAGAGAAGCCTTAACTTTGATGGGTTACCACAACCCTGTCAAAGGTCGAGGCATACGGGTCTTGTCCATAGATGGAGGAGGGTTAAGGTACAGTGTCCTTTAGCTCTTCATTATTCTACTCATTTTCTCTAAGGCACATGTCACTGATATTGAGTCTATATCCAAGGCCAGATCAAAATGTTTAGTAACTGTTTCAAAGGTGCTGGTTATTTTTTCTGTTGGCAGTGTCACATCATGTGAATGCTTTGTTCTGAGGGGAAACTCAGTGACATGGGTCTTTATTTGTGTTTGATCTTGTATTTGAATTATCTCTTCTTCAGAAAGTGTAGCCCATGTGTGAGCTGCTGTTGTCATCTACATGCCTCTTTATGTGTCTGTCTGTCTGTCTGTCTGTTTGTCTGTCTGTCTGTGTTTTTACCTTCAGGGGACTCGTTGCCCTTCAGACTCTGCACAAACTGGAAGCCCTGACAGGCAAACCCATTTACCAACTGTTTGATTATATTTGTGGTGTCAGCACAGGTACGTTGTCATCCTGCCCTAGTTATGTGTCTGTGTCTGTGTGTGTGTGTGTGTGTGTGTGTGTGTGTGTGTGTGTGTGTGGAGTGTGGATTATTGGAGCAGAGTATAACACCACAGGCTGTACTGGCTGTACTAAACGCGCATTGACCCATTTGCTGCCCTGCTCTTGTCTGGCATTAATGGCTTCACCACCACACTAACCTGAACCCTGCCACTATGCAGCCAAGACTATTGTCAAGCAAGAGTAAATCTGTGTTAGATTTTTGAGCTTGGATGAATTTTTCAATCACTCTATTTTGACTGAGTTTTATGTTGTATTAGCCTTGGTTTCAGAAGTTGTTGGTTTGGTGGAAGTCTTTTTTCCAGTATGCAAAACCACCACATGGGGGTACTGTGGACCATACTCAGACTCTGTCTCCCTTATTTGTCTATATATCATTTTAACATTTATCATTTCAGAGCAAACTGGGAAAGACTGCATTTTGTCTGCAAAACACATTTTCATTTAATCATCACCAGAAGTTTCTATTTGTCCCAAGCTCCTAGCAGTTCTCTGTGACTTAATCCCCTCCAGGTGGAGGTAGCTTGTTCTCAGATTTAATGCTAGAGTGTGTCCCAGCACCATGGTAATCCCCCTACTGGATAGGATGATGTTCTCAAATTTAAAGCACATCTGGCCAGACTGGTCATGCATGTTATTCAAATACACCTCATCTCTGCCCTCAGAACAGCAGTTTGCCTTGTCATCCCAGGAGGGGGTCGCTTAGTTTTGGCGAGGAGGTCAGATGCAGTAATACTGATTATTCTTTCTTATCAGTGAACACACAGATGCTACAAACAGAACAGCATAGATTTGTCTGTAATGTGATAGCCATGCTAATCCTATCTATTGGCTATGAATGGATCATCCCAGGGTAATAATACCCATAACAGATAATCCATCAGGCAATTAACTTCCTGTCAACTCTGTCACCATGTCTTAGGTTGTGACTAGTCTATGAGCTTCACATTATTAGTATGCTTTACATTATTGGTATGTTTTCTTTGTCAACAACCCATTTCCTTGTTGGAATTCTCATGGGAAAGACAGAAGCACTTATACTTCCTGTTTACAAAGGTCTGTTTGTATATGAATGGTTACAAGTGCCTTTCAAACCCTTTCTTTGTTTATGTTTTCTCCTCAGGTGCTATTCTAGGCTTCATGCTCGGCGTGTTCCAAATACCGCTGAACGAGTGTGATGATCTGTACAGGAAGTTGGGTTCAGATGTCTTCAAGCAGAACGTCATCATTGGCACGGTGAAGATGGGCTGGAGCCACGCCTTCTACAACAGTGAAACCTGGGAGAACATCCTCAAGTCAGTTCCTCTGTCACACTGTCCATAGTGATGGTAGAGAAGAGGCCCCATACAGTTGAATGGGTGGAGTCTGGCACTTTCACTGCCAGAGTTAGGGATTTAGGTCAATACTGGCACTCTCCATTATTGGCAAGTAGATTCTCTACAGCTTTAAGGTGCATTCATAGCCATGACGATTGATTCTTTATGAATACAAGAACAGGATTGTTGGAATAATGTGAAAATATACAGCTATGTTTTATAGCAAAAAAGTCATATCAGTTGAAGTTTTTAACTAGGTTAGATGGTACTGCTTGATGAAGGAGTGCTTTAAGCAGTGATGAAGAGTGAACAGTGCACAGGTGTAGATCAATGAAGTGTCTCACTCCTGACTGAGCTGTATTTACCTCTTGATTCTCATGGCACTGCAGCTATAGTGCTGTTGGAAAAATACATATGTGCTCATGCTGTTTGAGGCATGTTTTTACCCATAGTCACTTAAAGAAGTTGTCATTTGAAAATGGTATTCCAGCCTTGTTGATTTTCATGTTTTCTCTTCATTTGAAAGATTACATTATTCTTTAAGGTCTGAAGTAATTCTCCATCCTTGATAAACTTAAAGATCCCTTGACATAAAGCTAAAAAAAAACCAAGCCTGTTTTTCTCATCTCCTGAAAAGTTTGAAAATTTAATTGACTGAGCCAATATTTTAATATCTAAGGTCTTTGAAGCACTGATGTGTCACAAAATATTGCAAGAATTTAACAGAAAATTTCATACTGTCTCAGTTATTGCTTGCTGATCGTATTGACCAAATGATAGCACACTTCATTATTTGATGCATATGCAGGAGGATTAGACATTGCTTGCAGGCACAAATCTGTAATTGTAAGCCATGATACCATCTTAAATTCACAAAGAATCATTAGCATCATCCCATCATCTCTTTCACAGAGAGAAAATGGGCTCCGATCTTCTTGTGGAGACTTCGAGAAACCCCAGATGTCCTAAGGTGAGCTTTAAAAGAGTGTCTGTGTTGTCTGACTGTCTGAATGATTCCTCTCTGTTCTCCTCTGGCACCGAATAGTTTGTAGTTTACAGTGTAGAGTCCAATGAAGTACACAGAGCCCAGGTTTAGTCAGTCTCACCATCTGTAATATACTCATTCACAAGTATTCCTGCTGGACAAGTGGATAGACACACACTCGAATACCATATAAGACAGCATTTACAGGGAAAGGAAATAAGTTATTGTGTTGGTAGAACTCTGTTAGTATACTGTTAGTATCCTATGAGGTCTGCAGAACAGAGATGATGTTAAATTTGATTTGAATGATTTATACTGTCAAGAAAATGCTAATGTTGCTAATGTGCTAATGTTGGGCCTGATACGTAGGAATGTTTGTTTTTTTTAGGCTCATAGCAATATCTGATCATGCTGAATACTGACACTGGTACTGATATGCATTTTTTTTGTAAGAATCATACCAATGCAGGTCAAAAGGCCTGTCTTTAAATATCCGGCCAGGTTAGTTTTACTCTATAGCTCATTTTACAGTTGTATTAAGTGGAGCCAGCTTCACAATCAACCAGGTATTATCATTATTATAAAATATTCTTGTATTGAATATCAGCCAATTAATCAGTCCATCTATACTTGGATCCCTCAAGCAAAATTGGAGCACTACTGCCTAATGTCCATACATATATCTATATTCAAATTCTATTGATTTTTTGCATTAATGCATCACAGACATTTTGTCTTTGATATAGCTTATATAAAACAGGTTAGAGTACATAACAGACAGATATAAAATGAAGAGGCAGACCTTCAGCCGGTGTTCTATAGCTGCTTCGAAAATGCTGCCTCATATGAAAATGATATGTCATGTCCTGTAGGTGGCGGCAGTGAGCACCATTGTGAACCGGGGCACTTCTCTGAAGGCCTATGTGTTCAGAAACTACAACCTGCTGCCCGGGGTCCGCTCCCACTTCCTGGGTGGCTGCCAGCACCAGCTGTGGCAGGCCATCCGCGCCTCCTCAGCTGCACCAGGGTATTTCCAGGAGTTCACCTTGGGGAACGACCTCCACCAGGTTAGTCCCAATACACAGTGGTATGGACTTCAAAAGGTCAAAAGACAGTTCACATAAAAGGAGTAAATGCAAGTGTGGAATGAGCCATAATGACACAAACATATATTTTTCTAAGAAGGTATCGCTGGAATGTGTCCTATCAGTATTCTGTAAAAGAGCAAGGGAAGTTGCGGCCTGTGGCAGGGTTTCTACACTTGATATTCACATGGTATATGCTGTCAGCTGATGCTCTGTCCAGAATGATTTATGTGATTCCAGCAACTGAGTGAGCTTGAATTCCTAGATCACTATTTTTACAGACAGCAATCATGAGGATGTAACAAATTTCCATGTGGCCCTGGAATAATAGATATAAACAATTGAATATAAGGAAATGACTTAATGAAAAGGCAAAAGATAGGGAGTCTTTTTTAAAAGCAAGACAGGGGCATTTTCCAGCAGGTAGTGATAAGTAAATTGTAAACTAAGGCCAGACTAGGGCAATTTAATGCAGGTCGAACAGTGAATTGAGGTTCAGATACAGGAGGAAGAAAATTAACTGAGGAATGTCTTTAATATCAGCAAGATTCCTAACTGCACTCACTCCATTCTTGCTGCATGATTTAATTTGTAGGAATATATTTTATATGAATTAGTAAAAAATCACTATGTATGCAAATACAAATTATGTGAAAGAAGCCTCAATTTCTTTTTGGCACTATTCTTGTACAGATGTCACTTCAAAATACATTTGTCATATAAATGTCAACTGTAGCTTATGCACTATGGATAAGGAAATAATACAACATATTTTATAATTCAGTTTACGGTGAACTCTTGGCAAACCATTTTGAATAACAGAGTCGTATAGTATGTGATCCTTCATAGGGCTGCTCAATTAATCGAATTTTACTTATTCATATAATCGAGGAAAAACGATTATTTTGTCAGTTTCCGTTCTGAGACGCGCATGCGCAACTCAACCACTACTCCGCGTGTATGGATTATTGAAGTATCTATCTCTTATTGTATTTTATTTATTTCTTGTTTTCAAAAGATTGAGTGCAGTACAACTGTTTATTTTTTACTACTACATTACAAGATATTTTTATATATTTAACGGGAAAGTGTGTTTTTTTTTTTTTTTTAACATGTTCAATAAATGCTGTTCCAAATTCAAAGACATAATCGTGTAAATAATGGTGATTTCAGTATTGCCCCAAATAATCGTGATTATGATTTTTTCCATAATCGAGCAGCCCTAATCCTTCATCTTCATTTTTGTCCTGTTACATTGTGTGAGCAGCTTAACTGGACCGGCCTTTAGTCTGCTGTTCTTAGGCTTAAGGCAACCCACAAACACAAGGCGAGGTAAAAGGTGCTGCTTGCCATCATTATGCGATAATTTATGGTGGATCTTTTTGTATCTATTAGGACAGAGTTTTATGGCCTCTACTGACTTTGTAGTGCATCTTTCCTCTTTGCCTGCTTTTTTTCAACCTTTACGTTACTGTGAAGGCTTGATTACTACTCCTGCTTTCTTTCAGTCTCACCCTGCTTCACATTAATACCATATATTCACATGTAGTGACCATCAAGTGTACCGCCATCTTCTACTGTTTACCGTTGAGCAACTGAGGTTAAGTCCCCTTCATAGTTGTTGTTGAAATTTTGAATGGTTATGAGTAACCTGAGAACAAAAATCATCTGTGCAAGCAGAAAGGAGGGCCTCCATTTCCTTCCTGTCAGTGTTTCTTTCCAGTCAGTTACATTTTGACAGTGGAGTGAGTGATGGAGTCAGAGTGAAACACACTTAACTCCGTCTCCACTATACAGGTATGCATTAGCCACCAGTGAAACAAGAAACATCCCGTCCACTCTGCACCATATCTGCTGATCAATAAGATCAGCAGATATGGTGCTTCCGGTCACTTTAACTTACAGCCCTGCTAGTAAAGGATTAGTCATTAGAAAACACCTGAGTAATTAGACAGCATATGATGATCACATCATTTTACTATCCTGTTTCAGTATTCAACTGAATTAGCCTGGGTTTGACCTGTCATGTTGAGTTGTCAGTATCACCTTAAATCGACATGGGAAACACAGATGTAGTGTATAAACACTGATGAAATGAACATACACACTGCATGGCACACGCACAGATGAATGAGCATCTGTTTGCATCAAAGGCAGTATCCTGTGTCGACATGCTCCCAAACTCTTAATTGGAAGCGGTGTTAGTTGTGTTGGTGAATGGGGAAGTGTGGGGGGAGAGAATGAAAGAGACTGGATGATGAAAACCCACCTGTGGTGGGAGATTTCCCCAGCCTTCTGTCTTGCGGGTCTCACCCTATTCTGAGACGCATAAATTAACCCAATGCAGTGCTTCCCTCATCACATGCCGCTGTTTGACTGCCACGTCTGCCTTGTTGATGAGAAGATGAAAAGACAGACAATCTAATTATGGAACCGCTATTCCAAACTCTGTCAGTTAGCCGCTAGCAGGGAAGCCTCACACTGAGAAAATGTGAGACACTGTCAGTACTTTAATATGTTTAACATGTTTGATGTGAAACCTCAGTTATAGCTGCTTTATTTGTGTTTCATTTCCAAGTAATGAAATACCAAAATGAAATACTGACAAAACATCAAAATATAGACCTTGGTTACTAAATTTGTAACATGTTTTTTCTCCCTCCATATTTGCCATTCATTCAGGCTAATGTGATTTGGGGGCCTTAATAAAAACAAATGAAAATACATATTGTGCGTGGGCAAATCCAATTTATGAGCAGTTTATGACAGAATTATGAAGAGGTTTTGCTGATGTCAAAACCTGAAGTTTCGCCCCAGATAAAAATGCTTTAGAAATGCTGCTGCAAAAACTGCTGACGAATAACCTGTAAATTCTGTCATCCATAACGGAATACATCCCTACACATACATACAAGCAAACACACACACACACACCAAACCATAAACTAGATTAAATTACTTTCTACCTCACCTCTTGTCTGTCTTGTTAGACAGCCAAATACAGGTGTCCCAAGCTTTACCTGGATGTTCACACATGTCCATTTCAACAGTCAGTGGCAATGTCAGAGACAGATGGACTGAGGATATTCAGTGTTCCAGCCATCCAGCAAAACCATGACTATAGGGTGAAATATTGGATAAAGTTAAAATTCCCCAAACGAGTCCCTTGCAATCTTGCATCTTTTTCAAACAACTTTCAACTAATCCCACTTTTATGTCTAAATGAAGTCATGGACCAGCTTCGTAATGCCCATCAACCCAACACTTACTGAATGGCTGCTTGAGCTTCTGAAACAGGCCCGTGAGCATAATGTGCTGTGTATATGATGTAAGGATTCTCGAGCGAGGGAGTCATCTTGTCCTTTTCCACGGGCGCCCACTGAGTTTTCCACTTACTTCGAGCTTCAAACAATAACCCTTTTGTATAGTGGGTGCTAGAGAGTGGCAACACCATGCGCTCATCAAATGGTGGAATTCAGAAAGTTAGGATTGTTTGTTAATGTCTCAGGGATTCTGTGGCCTGGAATGGCAGCCGGAACGTACCCGAACTTCAGATTCACACTGCTGTAAGATACGGGAAATTGTGACTGGGAGCAAGACCTTTGAAGCCGCGCAACCATGGCATTATCACAGCTCAGCACTTGCCGCCATAACCACAGTGAGGATGCCTTGGTGTGAGGGCGCAAGGGAAAAATGGAGAAAAAATAGAGGAGTTGAAGGAATGGAGGAGGCACGTGTTCACATTAAAGCTCTCTCAGTTATCTCTGCTCTAAAGACCACAGAAATAGGAGACTTCAGACGTTTGACAAAGGATGCCAGGGCATGTGTGGAATGGCGAGGAGGACCCAATTTTTTCCGCTTAGTTGTCATGGTGTCTCCCGAGGCGATTGGGAAGAATGGAAGCATGTGCCCACCTCTGCCAGCTTTTGATGGAAAGCATGGGATCAGTGTGCTGCCGTCCTCAATTCCAGCTCGGAGAGCCCTACCTTAGCACAAAGAGTCTGCCCAGCCAGGAATGGAGTAGGTCACCTACATACTTCCAGATGACTCTTCCCCCATCCTTCATATGAATGTCTGAGGAGACAATAAGCATTGACCTTCATGAGCAACAGAAGAAGCAGTTATGCGGAGCCTTCGTTCATAATGAAAGCAATGAGTCAATTATTCAGCTAGTTGGTAGACAGAAAATTCTGATTTCGAAAATAACTTAACTGTTAGTCATTCAGCAAATAAAAAGGCCAAACATTTGCTGATTACAGCTTTACTAAGCATCACCAAGACTTTTTGGTTGTTGGTCAAATTTGGGGTTAAGGAAGCAATTTGAAGACATTTCTTTTAGCTTCGTTAACTTTTCATGAGCATTTGTCATTATTTTTGACACTATATAAACAAAATAAGAAATTAAAATATCAAAAATTAATTCATAGATTAATCAGTGTTGAAAATAATCATTTGCAGGCTTTGTCTTCATGTGAGAAAAAGAGACAAAGAGGCGGAGGGCCTCACACAACTAAGTGCCATTCCAACAACATAGTTCAGTAAACTGCATCACCTATTTCTTAAGTTCTTATTGGTAATAAATCACACACACACATTTGAATAATTTATGTACACATAAAGAGAAGCAAATACTAACTAATGGTGCAAAAGAAGATCAGTGGCACTTTGGGGGAAAAAAAAGCAAGTACACCACAACACTGCAGCGTTACACAGAGGAGGCAGGGAGCAGCGAGAAGGATAGATTCAACCAGGGGAGACAGGGTAAATCGGAGCTTTTAGCCACCTTCTCATCACCTACTCTTCCTGTGTTAAGCCCTGAGAGATGGGCCTCAAGGTTGATGGGGGGATGGAGATCAGACTTTTCAGGCCTGCTGCAGACAGCTTCCTATCCCCAGATAGACTCAGGATCCCACTCTGCCTTGAGTATTAAAACACACACTCAGACACACATACATACTCTCATTGTCGTGCTATCTCCTTTTCCCTTACTGGCTACTCTCTCCTTTTGCACATATACTGACCCCCCACCCCTCACACACACACACACACACACTCTTACACTTGATTGCGCTGGCACACTTCTTTAGGGATTAGGCCTGTCTACTGATTACATTGACTGACTGACTGCTGTGTGAAAGCCTTCCTGACTTCCTCTGTCTCTACCCCCCTTACCTTCTCACAGTGCTGCCTAACAGAGCACACACCACACTTAAAAGGTATCTTACTACAGTGGCTGCAGCAGTTTGTTTTTTTTTAACAAATCACCTGCATCAAACATTGTCAAAGACAGAACATCAGCTAGTGGCATAATAATGGTTTAATATGCAGTTGTGTGTTCAGCCACGTCTCCTGAGCTCACAGAGGAAATTAGCTTTGCATTGGCCAGTAGATTGCTTATTATGATGGACAGCAAAATTATGTTTTCTAATATGAGGCAACCAAATATGTCCCTAAAGCCATACAGGAGCCTATGCCAAATACATACACCTGTTTGTATCATTCAGGCACTGTCACACAGTCCAATCTCAAGGGTCACAGCATGCAGGAATGATTCAGTGTTTCAATATTAGGTGTCTATGTGTGCTCATCCATTTGCCCAGTGTTTGGGAAAAGGTACTGTGCACAATAAATCTCAATTGCTTTCACTGCCTGGGGCAAAGTTGGCACTCTTCCTCACCCAGATGGGTCCCTCCTTCATTGACAGTCTGGGAGGACGACTTGAACCTTGTTGTGACCTTTAGGGCCTCCAATGCAAAAGGCCAGAGAGGAGAACTGGTCGGCGTAATTACATAATGTGGCATGAAGACCTCTGACTTGACCTGGCCACCCCTTAAGATTGGCACTCACCACACTAATAGCATTGTCATTCACAGCGATGGCCTTTATGTAGATTGGATGCTAGCTAAGCGATTGAATTAATACAGCAAACAGATTTATTCTGACTTAAGAAAGCAGCTTTTGCATGCAAACAACAGGTATTAATTTTGAAAATTGATGGTAAACATTGCCACTACATATGAGAGTATGAGCCAGTCCATCAGGACTTAGTTATTTCATTTATTGATTATATCACAGGAGATTTGCAGGAAAACAGACTGGTTATTGTGACAGGCGGAATCAGATGTGCACAACTTATGAAAGGCTTCCCTAATTTAACATCTGAAGGAAGACTGCCTCATTGCCAGAGGCGTCTAATAAATCATGACAGAGATCAGGACCTCTCAGTCCAGCCTTGTCAATGAAGTGAAAGAATAAATTATATTTACCTCTGCTATGCATGTTGGGGCTCCTGTGTGAATGCTCCACCAAATGTATGTCAATGGCTCTCCTCATTCAGACTACAGCAAGTACTATGTTCTCCACCCTGTGGCTGGTCATCACGACTCTCATTCAAGACAACATTGACGCATAGCCCTGGGGTAGTGGGAGAAAAATAAAGAGGCACACACAGAATGAAGAAGAGAAAGTTTGCTGTCCCAGCTAATGGGAGCTGGCATACACTGAGGCGTGAAATGACTTTTGCTGATTTTGATGATAGCAGCTCTTTCCTATTCAAATCAGTGTTCCCCCTCTAAGACAGCTTAAACTGGAACAATGAAGATAAGCTGACAGAACTTAATGACAGCAGAAAAAGTTTCAGTAGCAACGCATGAGTCTTTTGTCTGAATTTGATCTCTTGTCTCATAAAGTCACAGTAGTTTTATTTCAGAAAATGGAGTACGAACAATTTCTTTCTAAAACCATAATTCATTTTAATTGCTCAGCTGAAGAAATGAAGCATGATCCCATAGGTGTAAGAGCCCTAATTAGTTGAAAACTTGTTTTATCCAGGCTACAGGAAAATGAGGGGTTGATTTGTGAATCAGCCATTGGTCCCTGGAGGGCAGAGCCAAGGCTAGAGGAGTTTCAAGCCTCTGGAGAGTCAACGACCAAATTTACCGGAATTGAGAAACACTGGCACAGGAAAACATTAAGCCTTTCAGAAAACCTATCAGCACCATTACCCAAAGAGGATTTTAAATTGGCCATCTAAAAATTCAATGTCCCTTCAGGCTGTGAGGTTAAAGTCATGTCAGATCGTCACAATTGACAGGAGTGTAGCCCTCTGAGGACATTCTAACCCTTTAAACATGGCACATTTGACAGTGGGACTGAGGCATTTAAATGTGAGCGGCATTACAGCTTTAAATCCCCATGAAGGGAAGTGACCTTTGCCTTGCATCACGCTGAGTGTTTGACAGGCAGCTTGAGTTGGGCTGTTTTGTATGCAAAGCTCATTTGCACTTTGCCATAAGTAGATCATTGTTTCTAACGTAACTCCTAGTCCAAATATGCCCTGGCCTCAAGAAACCCTAGTGTGAATGTGGCCATGGGCCAGGTATGGATCTCACCGAAAAGTGCCCTAAAAGTGTCTAAGCACAGCCATTGCAGCTTCAGTGTCTGCCAAACTCCTCTCAGTGTGGGATGAGCCTGGTACCATCTCCCTCAAGGAGTCTTGTTTGTTTCTGACAGCTGTGGAGGGAGATGACGGATGCAGATGATCTTCTGAATAATTGATCCCTCCAAAAGTACACCACCACACAGAAAACCTACCATTCTTCCAGTGGCACCATGGAGCTTCTTTACTGCCAAAAAACAGACTTTCCTTCAAGGCCCCAACTCTGTTCGTTAGCTCCAAAAACAGCTCAAGCAGGTGCACTGAAATGGAGACAAGTTAAAGCATTCAGCTCTCCACTCACAAGAGAATTGTGTGGTTGGCCGCTAATGTAACATGCCTTGATTCTGTGTGGAAGGCCAGGCACTGTGCTCGTGAAAACAGGCCCCAGCTATGAATAGAAAGAACCCACAACTGGACCCAGGCTGTTGCCATAATTGCCACTGAGTTTAGAAAATGGAGTCTCTCAGAGTGGTGGGAGTGATAAGAAAACTGCTTAGCTGTTTTGTTTCCAGCTGGGGTTGTCTGGTGCTCACTGCAGCGCTCGACCCTCTAATTCTCCATTAGGAGCAACTCCAGTCCAGCCGCTTTTTCCCTTTTCTATGATTCATTCCTTGGTGTGCCAGACACCCTGCTGGCACATAATGACGTGCTTCGGACTTCAATGGCTACCTCAGCAGTTCTTCCCGGCTCTGTAGCAGGGTGAGCCATTTTTGTATGACTCCCATCTCAGTCAGCGAGATGGGTACTCTCAAAGGCTTTGGCTCTCACAGGGGACTCTGTTTATAGCTAGCCAGAGGGCTGTAAATGATTCATACATTATCCCTAAAAGATCTTTTCTTGCATACCCAAGAAAGGCTCTTTTCATCAGATGATGTGACTCAAACAGACTGGGGTTATGCCATGATCAAAGATGACTTTTATTTATTTATTTTCTCACACTTTTCATTTTGAACTAATAGCTCATGCTCAGTTAATTTCCCTTAGTAGCCTGCGTTGTCTCACATCTTGCAATTTCTCAATGTCACTCATAGTTTTCTTGTGTTTAAAATGAATGCAATGCCAAGCGATACTAAGACCACACAGCTCATTCAGTGACCACCGTCTATCTGGGTTCTGTATATGGGGGCTATTACTGAGTGTTGCCCTCAGTCTAACCACCATATCCAGTTCTCCTTTAAATTATTTTTATTTGGGTCCTCAAGGGGATGACACAATTTCTCACTCCAGCTCCCCAGATGATTAACAGACCTGCGCATTGGTAGGCAGCCCTCATATTCCCCATCACACTATGTGCTCTCACTGATTTGTACAGGGAGAAATATCATTACACCACAGTGCTACAGGAGTGGGCTGGAGGGATGGGATGCTCCCTCTCTTCCCCCCTTCCCCAATACTGTTTCTACCACACACTTAATTCATGTGAGCACATGTAACACACTTGGTTACAAACCTACACCAAGAATTATATGCATTCATACATAAATAGACATGATCTCTCGATCTAGCTTGCACATATCCTTGGTCATGTAAACAAACTCTCTTGCCCCTGTAGGGTTTTTCCATTGGCACTTTTGGCCGCACCGAGTCAAACCACACCACACTGATTTGCATTTCCATTACCAGTTTAAGCAGGCTGTGCTGTGCCTAGCCGCGCCCGAGGTGGGACCATCTCCAAAGTCAGTCCAATGTTCACCAGACCTACCCTCAGGCGGGATGTGGCAATGTCAGAGAGCTTCATCATCATTCATTGGTCAGAGAGAACAGGTCTGAATCAGAGCTGTTTACAATCAGGAAATAGTGAAGCAAGATTTATGAAACATATGTCATACTTGATAGTCTATCTATGTAAGTTAACATAATATCATTCATGCGAAGCAGCCAGTTGCTCTACACAAAGCTAGTCAACATGCCCACAAGTGGCCGGCAGGGGTCCACTGTTAGTTAAAGACACACCATCAGGCAGGTAGCCCTGTTGTAATGGAAACACAAATCCTATCCACACTGGGCTGACATGCCGAGTCAAACCAAGTAAAGCCAAGCCAGCATATGTGTATGGAAAAGCAGTACTAGTATGTCCCCAGACACTTGGGGCCCTGCAGCTCCCACCCCCCAGCCTGGCCTCTTTAATGAGGAAAGGCCCCTGTGTGTTTGATCCCGCTGCCAGCTCCCAGCCTCCCGGCCTCTCAGCCTCATGCCTATTCAACACTCCCCACAGCCTCTCCTCTAACTCCCCCACTGCCTTGGGTAGACTATGGATCCAAAGCAAAAGCACTCCTGGACGGCTGTTCGATATCAAAGCCAGTCACACTGAAACAACAAGGGAAAGGGGAAAAAAACAACAACAACAACAATCTAGCTCTGTTCTTTGTAGACCTACAAGTAGCTCTGAAACTCCACATTGATCTGTTCCTTTTGTTTTGTCAGATGTTGTTCAATAATTCAGTCTGTTGACTGTTAAAATCCATGAAAAGTAGTGATGTTGTTTCAAATGACAATTAATTGGTTTCGCTGACTGTGGTCTTGCTTTATTGAACCATACAAACCGTACAAGACTCTCTGTTTTGTGCACAGGATGGAGGTTTGTTGATCAACAACCCCACAGCGCTGGCTATCCATGAGTGTCAATGTTTGTGGCCCAACACGCCCTTGGACTGTGTGGTCTCACTTGGTACGGGTCGTTTTGAAACACCTGGCAAGCACAGCGTCACCTACACCAGCCTCAAGACCAAGCTCACCAACGTCATCAGCAGTGCCACCAACACTGAAGGTAACTGTTTAGATAGAGCTCACTTTGCAAATATGTTGTGCTGCCTCCTTTTGTGTCATTTTTGAAGGAAGCAATTGTTTCGTGATGCCATGAGTCACAAAATACTGCAGTGCAGGTTGGGTTTGTTTTGAATATGTCCCACTGTGGCTCACTGTAGTTGCAACCTCTGTCTCCTTATCATTTCTGGACATGGACACCTCTGCTGTTCCTAAATTTGGCTCATTCCCCTCCCTGTTGCTGATGTGGTGCAGTGTGTGACCCAGATGCTGCTCTGCGCTTGCTACTCCTGTATTAGGGATTAAGCTCTCCCCAGCTTTCCATTCGGGCTCTGTTATTTAGAAACAGCAGATTAGCAAGGGTGTACATCACAGATTTTCTCTTTTCAAAAGCCTCCCTCCTGCCCCAGTGTCTATCAGCCTCCTGGTTTCTCTGTGTAAGCGAACACTCAGTTTGTTTTTGTGGATACAGATGAAGGTAGTACAGTTACCATTTAATTTATGAATTAATATACTTTCTGTTAATCCTGTGGCTCAAAACATTCCAACCATTATTTGTTTTCATGAAGCAGGCCCTGTGTCCACTGGGTGCCTCTTTATGATCTAGTAGTTCTGTAGAGATGGTTGTGGGAAACGCTAGCTGTGGATCATGTTATTGCCAAGCAACCAGTGAAAACATGTTTGAAGTGCTCTGCTCTTTTGTGAAAAGCAGAAATATATGTAATGTCTAGCCTTGAGTGCTAAAAACATACTAAACATTTATGGTTGTCTGGAATTTGCAACACATCTTCTTTATTAAATTCAAGTCTGTCAAAGCCAGAAAGAAAAAAAAACAAGACTCAAATCTGTTATCAGAATGGGAACTATTGTAACATCCAAATGACATTAACAAAAGTGGTATTTTTTAAGCATAATACTTAGAATAGCAAAGAAAACAAAGAAAAGACTGTTAATTTTCAGTGTAATCAGTTCATAATCTATGGAGCTCATAGAGCCAGGCCAAACTAGCAACAAACTGCAGTGTACGATATGAGAATATATTTGATCGCAGGAGTTAACAACAGGTTTTATTTTCATCTCAGGGATTTGTTGACTTGTACCTTTACTCTTCAGTGACAAAATATTCAAACTATGATCAAGTAATGGAGTGATCAGCTATGTAAATAGCAAAAAAAAGTAGTAAAGTAAAAAGTAAAAATAAAATCCTACAAATAACCTCCAGATAAGATGCTGTTGAAGATAATCCCACTCTGAACTATAACTCACCTCAGCTAATGTTCTGTGGGAAAACTGACACAAATAACTGCTGTCGCCTATTGGATCCTTGAGGCATATCTACCCTGTTATTGTTACCTTGTGCTTGTTTATATGCAGTTATATGTTTATTGGTTTTGTTTTTATCCAACCTGTCAGACTTTGCAGTTGAAAACCCCGATGACAGAGTTCCTGCACCAAAACAGCACCCCAGACATTTGCACTTGGAATAACCTTGATTTAGGCGCTTGCGCGCTCAGTCCCAAGCGTTTACTCTCCAAACACATGCAGCGCTGTCACAGAGCTGACAGGGAGGCTTTGATTTGCATGCTCTACTAACTCTCACTACGATCTCTGAATGTTTGTACATATTGGGACTATTAGGAAGTTATTTGTGTGTTTACGTGCATGTCATGTATTTTTCTTGTGTGTCCTTACTCACTTGCCTTGCAACTCCCCCCTCCCGTCCCCTCCAGAGGTTCACACTATGCTTGATGGCCTCCTCCCTCCCGACACCTATTTCCGCTTCAACCCCTACATGAACGAGGAGATCGCCCTGGACGAGAACCGACATGAGAAGCTCAACTTGCTGCAGGCTGAGGGCATCCGCTACCTGGAGAGGAATGAGGAAAAGCTTAAGAAGGCAGCTCACATACTCACGCGGGAGAAAAGCTCCGTCCAGAGGCTCAATGAGTGGGCCAGACTCAGAGCCGACATGTATAACGGGCTGCCCTTCTTCTCCTCCAAGCATTAGGTCCAACACAACCCACCCATACCTCACCAGGAAACTTTCCTCTCAGTCTAAATCCACTAGGATATAATATTATCACGGCTAGTGTGTTGTAGGTGTGTGATTGCTGGATCTGCAGGTGTGTAGACCTGAAAAAAATGTTTTATCATCATATTTCAAGGTGGGTAGTTGCATCTGATACCCTAAACACTGCCCTCCTCACCCAGCCTATTGACTCTGTCCGTGTTTTTGCTATTGTAGTGTTGCTGTCTCACTGTTTTGGAAGTGAAGATGCATGTGGTAGCAACTATGTTTAGCACAGTGTGACATTAGAGGACCGTGTTGGGTTTAGAGGAAGGACTGACAATTGATATGGGGAGTAGGGAACTCCCTGAATGAAGATGCATCAAAAAATGCATCTTGCACTCTTAATAAGCAGAATACTGTAGATAATATATTGCAGCCCTTCCGAAAACACGTAACTACAAGTAGTTTATCCCAAGCAAGCACTTTTAAACTGTTTGTTTTCCTTTTAAACTATGTTAGGACACCAAGTGTTTCCTCCGAAAGCTACATTTGTTCATACTTTCATAGAAAAGTACAGAGATTGGATATGTTTAATTGGAGTGTAGTTGTTTTACTGTTGTTACAGTCATTTGTTGCCACTTAAACTAAGCTGCCAACAAATAACTTCATTATTAAAACAGGAATGTTAACAAATGTCAGAAAAAAAGAAAATAGAAATGCCTTGATGATCATGTCAGTGGTCTCGTTAAGGTTTAACCAAAACACCTCACATAGCTGTCTGTTTTCAGGTCTAATGATTTCAGAAACTTGCATATTTTATACAAATGCAGCACACTAGCTGTATTTCCGCAAATGCAGCTAATCTTATTGTGGTACTGTCACTGGTCCATGAGGGCCAACTTCAAGCATTATTATAATGTATCTATTGTTTGTATATTGCTAGTAAATTTGCAGAAATTAGCCACTGGCGTGACACCCATGGAAATGATTAAATTCGCCAAATGCAAATCTAGTATAAGCTATAAGGTGTGAGCTGCACAGATCCACTGTTAAGTTTCATGATAAAATATGTATAATAATTAATAATTAACAATGTTTTAAATATGTATATCTGATATATATGTAATTTGTAATATGAATCCAAATGGGAACACTCACTGTATGTAGTAAGGATGAAAATAACCATGCTGTATTATTTTAGCCTTGGAGAATTTTAGCTCACCTGCTCCAAAAGCTTTTATCATAGTGTGCATGATTGTTAGTTTTAAGGATTCACCACAGGCTATGTGCACTTTCTGGTTTTCAATGTGCCCTGGATCCCTTTGATGCCTCTCCTCCAATACCTCATCTCCCATTCTACCTTGAACTGCAGCTTTATAGTCTACACTCTGCCATACTATAATGCCTGTTTAAATCGTACAGGTTGAGCTGAAGGACTGGCTTAGAACAGATAGTTGCTTATTGATTTACAACCGGCCAAACATTATCTTGTATTGCTAGGTCTTGTGCACTACACACATCCATTTCCATTGGCTAACCTGGCCGAGTACTGTAGAGCTGATATGGCTATGTCCTCAACACTCCAGATGAACCCCAGGTAAAAGGGACACAAATATTAACTCTGACAAATTTGATCCAGATGCTGTACCGTTGTTCCTTTGTAAGGAGTCTTGGAGCATGCATGTAATTAAAATCCATCACTGAACCTCACTGCGTCTTGCCTCCTAATTAAGTGAAGATTAGAGGATTGTGATCTCAGGAAAGCTGCTGCTTTTTTGCAGATTATCTCAGGAAGGAGGAACGTGCAGGCATTTAGTTGTTAACTTGTATTCACAACTGCTTAATTATTCCATGGCAACTGTACCTCTGGGCTGATATTTACCCTGACCTTGCTGCTCAATTTCCAGTGCACTTGTTTGGTGACACATTCTGTGGCATATCATTACCAAAGCTGGCACACATCTAGGTCTGCCAGTGGTTGTGTGTGTGTGTGTGTGTGTGTGTGCATACATGTGTAAACATGAGGTTGCATGTCGGAGAAAAGGTAATTTGAAGGCGCTTTTCCTGAGCCAGCTGTCATGTTAGTGAGGAAGGGGGGAAGGTGAGATGAGATGACTGTGCAAGGCTGTGCTCAGACACCTGGGTAACAGCCCCGGCCTGTGATGGATCACATTTCCCTCCAGCGTAAACACCAAGCACTGACACAGCTCTCAGCCAACTGCTTACACGCATGAAAACACAGCGATGGCCACAGAAGGCACAGGTCACAGCAGACAACATCAACAGTGTGCTGAGGAAGTAATAATGCAGGATAAATTTGGTCACTGATGCATTAGGCTTCGTGTGGAGTTGCATGACTGGTGGAAAACAGCAAACTCATCTGGAAGGAACATTTACACAAAGCTGTGTGATTGGACATTTGTTGAGTTTTCAGTAATAAAGATGTATCATAACCTCTTCTGGTGTTAAGACAGCTAGTAAAATTAGAGGGGGAGACATCTGTAGCTTTGTGATATGGAAGATTGCTCAATAATACATAAGATTTCTACATGTATTGTTGAGAACTTCATACTGTGTGGCACCCTGAACTCTTAAGTTAAGAATTCAGTTTAATCTGCTGATATTATAGCTATAATTCAGCAAAACATTTCACAAGCTTTTAGAGAGAATAACTGTTGATGGGTATATTGTTCATGAGCCATCAGCATATTTGGAGAGAGATGGTGAAGTAATCCATCTAAAAAGCACACTGCTCTTCCTCACAGTAAAAATCCATATTGTACTTTTTGAGCAAGTTCACAAAGGTTTCATTAAAAAAAAAGGTAAAGATTCTCAGCTCCACCATCTTGGAATCTCTCTGTGTCAGTCATGAAGCATAACACATCTATTTAGAGGACCTGCTGTATCTCCAAATGACAAATCCCTGATCTTCACTGACACCCATCGAGCCACTCAAGCTGACAATAATGTTCGCAAACTTTACTCCTTGGGTTTTCCCCTTGGTGGTTCCTGTGTGGTTCAGTTCAGAGCAAATTCACACTCTGTGTTTCTTTACAAATGATTGATCACAGGGATTTGGTTTCCATGGAACAGTGGCTCTCAGACCCATAAAGTACTGAAAGCCACAGTAAATGTGCCAGTCTTAGCATGGCTACAGATCTAGTGGCCAGACACGTACTTGTCTTCAGACAAGACAATCTTAATAAGGACTGTTTTGACAGCAACTCCACAGTGACAGTGACTCTTATGCAGTATGATCTGCAATAATCAACTGGAGTACAAAGAGCAGGAGGAGGGAAGGCTTCAAGCTATGATGCCAGCCAGTGTTTAGCGATTTGTCAGTCACTGCGAATGTAAATACACAAACAATTGCCAGTTGATTCGTACCCTCAATAATAAGCATTAACCAAAATAATCTGCAGTCTGATTTGCCAGGTAAGAAAAACAAAAATATATAAATCAAAGAAATGCACACTAAAATAAATTTTTAATTTTTACTAATTTTTAACCCTCTGAAAACCACTAACTGGCAAAAAAGGCATTTTTTCTCAGGGATTCACATGAAGAAAGGTTAAGTCCAATGTATTTCCTACCTGTGTCCTGACCTGTGTGTTGATAGAGCAAAGGTGCTTTTGTATGTAGTCACTGTAGTTACTGGATTCATGCCATGCTTGTGCCTCCTGTGTGTTAACATGGTTAGGCAACCTCTAAAGGCTGTTCCCACTCAATATAAACAGTCATAATGTAATTATACTGCAGACTGAGAGAGGAAATGGATCCCTCCCTGATGTAAACAGAATTGACTGTGAACTTGTCCCCCAGCAATAATCACATCAGTAATTTGATTTCTTTTGCACCTTTGGTCAAGCCTCTGGAGTTTGTATATTAATGTCTCTCCCTGGTACATTCTGAGTAGGCATCTGAGTAGATGTTGACAGATGGTGTGTTTTCACATCTTGCTAAGTCTGGTACTCACTTACTCCTCACATATAGCCTTAGCAAATATCCCCACTCATTAGTACTTAATTGGTTTCACTGTGAGAGACTGACTGTGGAATGAGATGTGAAGATGTTTCAAAATAATTGATAAGCCAAAATGGAAATAGATTCAACTACTTGTAAAAATATTATATGTTCTATTGCTTAAGTCTTTGGCCGACAAAATGATAACCCCTTTATACAACAGATCCACAGTATTGCAGAACTACTGAAGGATGAACTTCAGGCAAAGATTTTTTTTCTCTATTCTAGAACTGATATATATAGCGTTTTGTAAAACAGTTCTTTGAATCTCGTTGTCTCGCTGAGGCATCAACACAAGACAGCTGATATTCCCATGTGTCCTCCAGCACTCATTTAGATTAATGTCAAAACTGTCATGTCACAATTATGTGAATATATCATGGTGGTGGTCTCGTGTTACACTGCTGTGTTTTGATGTGTTTTTGGACTTGGCGGTCTGTGGGGAATCTGGTTAGTTAATCATCACCTCTGATAGGAGCCAGGTCATTTCATGGTTGGCTTGCTGGTGGTGCATGCATCTGTCTGCCTGTTTGTTCTGATAAAACAGAAAAACAACATGGAATCATCGAAGAAAACAGGCCATGTGATGACTTGTTCTCTCATCTGAAATTCAGTAGACTGATACAGAAAGTGATCTCTCGAAGGGAGAGACCGTGAACTCCTGCACAGCAGCAATGCCATGTGTGAAGTTTTGCATTTCAACGAGGAAAAGACTGAGAGGAGCCACTCCCATGCCTCCCTGCAGTAATAAACGCAAGAACTGGTGATACCAGTGAAGAAGAGGCAGTGTCTCCTTTGGTGAGTTTTGCATTTCAACAAAGCCCTGACAAGGTTCACTTTGCAATGGGAGCGCTATACTTCATCTCCATGCTGCTGTATCCTTGAACTTATGAAAATCCCTAAGAGTATTTTACAGTGATATGCATGGAAGAAATTAAGTGAATATTTTAATGAGATTCTAAAGGTACACAGACATATCTGGAGGCGGTCTGAAATGAGAGGCGAGGACAATTACAATACTTCCCAGTGTGGCACCAGGCAGAAGTGGGCAAGAATCCCATGGTCCCCTCTGGTTGATAATGAGGGAAGTTAGATGCCATGGAGCTCAGGATGCTGTGGGACTGGGCTTGGCAAATGACCTTGGCTGCATGTCACCCCCTTTTTCTGTCTCATCTTCTCAGTCACTCTCCACTGCATACTGTCAGTGCAGCAGAAATGTCTTAGAAAATTGCAAACTAAAGAAAGCTAATGAGAAGCCATATGGGAAACAGAAGGACTGTAGAGGCTGGAATGGAATACTTCTGTGGTTGAGTTTTTAGTTTTACTTTTTGATGAAGTAACTAGAATGGATGATGGCAGAACTGCTTTTTTTGAGTGTTGGTCCATTTATTACTTATTTATGACTCATATTTGCACACTAATGCTGTCCTTGTATGAACAGATGATATCATGTCAAAGTAGAGAAAGGAAGAGAGATAGAAAGAGAGAGAGAAAACACATTTTCATCTTGCTCCACATCCAAAACCACATTAAGGTGCAGTTTGTGGATGGCAGCTCAAACCAGAATTAAGAGAAGTGCTGTCCTCTTGCCAAACCAGGCTTATCCCAACTGAGTCACTTGGTCTTAAAGTGGAGCCCATGTTTGGTTGTATGTTTGCAAATGGCTTCCACTGCTAAGCCTGACATAATGCGTGTGTGAAACATGCACTAAGAGGAGAGAGCCTTCCGGATCGGCTCCAGATTGAATTGAGAGGTAATGTCCCTTTTTAAAGTCACATGACCTAAACCACAGGTCTTGCTTTATCCCGTAGGCTACTGTATGATTATTAGTGCAATCCTGCTCTTAGGGCAAAACGGTTGAGTGCATCAAACCATCCAAATGGCATTAAGCCAGTGCAAGGTCCAGCGCAGCTGGAAAGTAGTTCTCCTCATAATGGCGAAAAGGGCAATGTTTGATTGCATCATGTAAATACTTTTTTAAATCTCAACTTTCATTTTATGTCTGCAGATGCACAGACTTAAAATACTTAACAATATTACACGGTTTAAAATCCTCCCTAAAAGGCATATCACATTTCCATAGTGAATAAATCCAACCGTAAGTGAAACAACACAAATATTAAATCGCCCTACACTTCGCATTAAAATACTACTTTTAGGTCATACAGCTGTTGTCCATCTGTGGCTGTGGAACTGCAGGGGGTAGGCTACACTGAAAATGTCCACATGTCTGGATAACAGTTTGCTGGAATGGTACAGTGCCTTCAGGCTGCCATACATCGGCAGCGGCGCTGCAGTGCGCGCAGTGGGCGTGCGCCTGTAGTGCTTCTGCGCGCCTCCGCCTGTGCGTGTGTGTGCGTGTGTGTGGTGTGTGTGTGTCTGTGTGTGTGTGTGTCGGTGAACTGGTGGGAGAGGACCAGTGACTGAGGCAGAGGAGGCAAGTGGAAGAGGCTCGGCGCTGAACGGGACTGCTTGTAAATGAACACAGGAGACGTGTCGCTCTGTCGCAGGGACGCCGACAACACAGAGACCACCATTTGTGCCGCGCACCACTGAGGCAGGAGGTAAGGTGAGCTATATTTGATCACTAATAATAAATATAGTGTGTTTAGCCCACAGTTCACTGTCAGGAGTTTCTGGAGAGACAGAAACAGCCACACTGAGTTGGATGCTGTAGGGCTACCTATAAAACACCGTCCCTTTTACTGACGCATGTAAAGAGCTCGAGTGGGCTGTTTTCAGAGCTGTGACGTTAAATATCTTGTGATCGACTTTAAAAAAGCCATGTCTCCGTCGCACAGATTTCTGGTCTCGGAACAGGTGCACTGTCCATACCGTTCCGGTGCGGAGCTGTCAAATCAATGCTCGACTCACGCTGGTATGCCGCCGTAAACATGCTGAGAGAAATGATAGCAACTTATCCTCAAATGTCAGCCTTTCACAGTATCTCCTCGCTGCTTTGTGATTTTCTTATTTCGCAGTTTTATGAATGAGAGAGAGAGAGAGAGAGAGGGAGAGAGAGAGAGAGAGAGCGACTGCCAGTTGTGTCAGTATTTTTGACAGTTGTTGTTTTGTTCCGTGTGGATGAAATTGCTTTCTTCATAGCCTACATAAAATCCCTCACAACCTAAGCTGATTTGCTCTGAATTTTCTAAATTCCCATCATATCATTCATATCACAACTCTGTCTTATTTTGGCTGACCACTCTCAATTTGTTTAGTGTAGTTTTCCCTCTATCAGTCCAAATGTATTTATGATTGCCCCCAGAGATTTACAAATTACATCTCAT
>OMLB01054515.1:7990-53944 GCA_900302555.1 Myripristis jacobus
AAAAACACTTTTTTTTTTTTTTTTTTTTTTTTTTTTGGTTTAGTGATAAATCGGGCTGATATCTGCCTTTTTTTTTAAAAAAATATTGGATACCAGTGTTTCCATTTTACAATGTTGTTTTTTGCTCTTTTTTGCCCTAGTAGTTTTCAAATTTAAAGATATTGACTATTGACAGCTTTAGTCAAAAACAAATATTGGCTGTAGGAAAAAAGATTGGTCAAACCCTATTTCAGTGCCTTGCTCAGACCTTGAGGCTGGTGCAAAGAGTAAACTTGTGACCTTTTCGTTGCGGAGTGGTATCTCTAGCCACTGCAGGCTGCTCTGAAGTGAATGTGTGGTGTGTGTGCGTATCTATACATGTGGGTCAGATGTCCCAGCAGATAGTCCTATGGATCTGTGTTTGCATAGCCAGTTGTTTTCAGGGCTGAAATAACAGAGGTAAGCCATAGGATATGTTAGCCGCCTCCTGGCCTGGAGACAACCTATGGAGCCGTAGCCTGTAGCTCCATGTCTGCCGTGTGTACTCACCAGCACATTGGCCTTTGTTGAGGGCAAGTCTAGTGAAAACCTATTCACAAAGGAATGGAGCAGAGGAGGAGGAGAGGGAGGGGACAGGAGAGGCATTGGAAATGAGATGAGTGGAGCGTTTGGGAGAGGGAAAGGATGTGGAGGCAGGAGGAGAGGGAGTAAAGGGAGAAGTAGAGGCGATGGGTGAAGAAGATGAACAGTGAGCAGAAGAGATGGAGGGGAGGAGGGCGAGATAGAAGAGAAGGAGGTGGGGAGGAGACGCAGAGGAGGAAGTGATGCATTCAGACATCACGAGCTCATAAGCAATCAGAGCAGGCCCTCTTTCCTCCACTGCATGCACAAACTAGCTAGTACTGAGGCTCACACTGATACACACACACACACACACACACACAAATATAATGAAATAGTGATGCATAGAACTGCTAAAAGTGTATGTGTGTGTGTGCATGTGATTGTGTGTGTGTGTTTGTTTCTTCCTCTGGGAACTGGCTGTGACTGCTGAGCTTGTAAACAGGAACTATTCAGCTTTTAGCAAGCTGGAAGCCCTGCAGGTGCACACACACACACACACACACACACACACACACACACACACACACACACACATGCACACACAGGCCAGTATGGTTGGATCCAGTTACAAGAGTTTCTGTGTGTTTGTTGCCCTTGTTGAGACAGGAACCACAGAGTTTGATTCTATTTATCCCGAAACACTCTGAAATACAGAAATACACACTCTGTTACCGGCATCCATGACGCACACTGATCCTGTTTAGAAAGCGGACGTGCATAAAAGGACCGAGGTAACTGAGCAATTTATCCTTTTTTTTTTTTTTTCATTTCTTTTTGAGCTCCAAACAGTTGGTTAACAAAACACTGCTTCAGGTTTCAGTTTTTCTAGCGGTTGACATGAAAAGGAAATTTACTAATGCTGTTTGACCGGTTTAAGAAAGCCTTATTTTTCCGGTAGTTTTAGCATAAATGTGTTTTACAGAGCCGTCTGTTTGCTGCCCTGTCTCCACGGGTAACCTACACTTCAACAAAGCCAATTCTAGCAATGCATTAACACATCTTATTTTAAAATACAATGTGCTACTGATGATGTGTTTTGTAGGCCAGCCCAGAAGTCACTCTGACCAGGGCTATCCTCCGCAGAGTTCCAGTTAAATTCAGATTTGCCACTATGACACATTTCATTCGACATGACAATCGCCACAAACCAAAACAGTTTTTCAACTTTTGATCCGCATACACAATTAATATAGACAACAAGCTAATATTATGCTAAAATGAACTACTAAAAATACTATAAAAATTTAGCTGGTAAAAAATTATTCAGTTGTAGTTCCAGGATAGCAAGTTTCAGAAAAGCACTTTCGAGCAGGTAACAGGTAAAGTTTTAAGTTGAGATGTCACCTGGCATAATTTTTTATCATAGAGCAAAATGTTATACTCTCTTAATCTTATGTTAACCATGAACCCTATGATAAAAAATAAATAAATAAATAAATAAATATTGAAAATCTGGCCACTTCTGGGTTTTACAAACTGTTACACTGCATTGACTGTTTTCACAGCAGCCATTTTGACATGAATAGCAGGGTAAACACAGGTGTTATGCCACATTCATATCAGTATGAAGTATCTGGAAAATGGTGACTGTTAAATGTGAATAAATACAATTTTAATGCTGCTTTTTAACATGCATGCTTTTTAACAGCACCTGCCTGCCATAAAACTGGGCATGTTTTGTTCAGTGAATGGTTTCATAGTGTTACCTTTTGATATAGACACAAACAATTGTTATAAGCTTAGTTTACTTTTCACAGCTGAACAAGATTTATTTGAGCTCTACCCTCCTTCCCATATGAGGTGAATGCAGCATTAATAATGTCTTTACTAAGGTTTCCAGAGCCTTAATTGATGTCATTAGTAACACCTGTATTTACCCTGCTATTCATTTCAAAATGTCTGCTGTGAAAAAGGCCTGTTGTCCCTCTTTGTTCAAAGTTGATAAAGTGAGCCTGTGGTGCTGGTGGTGCATGGGAGTAGAGAATCCTATTATCAGTGCTCAGCTGTTGCCCTGTTGCTGCTGCCATCAGCTGAGGTCATTGTTTGGCTGAGTGGATGCTTCCGCCGTCAAAAGCGTTGATGTTGCCGTGAGTCTCGCACTTTCCCAGGCTTCTCT
This sequence comes from Myripristis jacobus, assembly GCA_900302555.1. Lineage (NCBI taxonomy): Eukaryota > Metazoa > Chordata > Actinopteri > Holocentriformes > Holocentridae > Myripristis > Myripristis jacobus. The sequence goes on from OMLB01054515.1 coordinate 10,710, forward strand.
CTCTGCTGCAAAAACTGAACATCTGAACAAGTCATTTAGTCTCATATATGTCAGTGAGATAATCCCACTTGTCTCCAATGCTAATCACCTTGTTTCCAAACATTTCTTGAACCAATATCCCTGTCTTCTAGTAGTAGTAACTACTGTATTTATTCAGTGAAACAAATGATACTGCATTTTAAAACAAGAGGGATTATCTCATCCTTTTTTTTTTTTTTTTTGTACAATGGATGCAGTGCAGATGCAGTGTGCCCAGGGTGTGTTGGGTGTGCTACACTTCTCCACAACCTCACCACCACATGATAGCACAGGCTAGCTCGTTGTTAATCTCAGCCCTCTCTCTCTTTCTTCTCTCGGCCAGGTAGTGATACAGAGCACCACAGAGGCACACACTCGCCTTTCTCTCCGCTGTTCTCTGCCTGTCAAGTGTTGTTTGGTCCACTGTGCTTTATTGGCTTGGTTTTGTAGCGAGGGGACAATCCAAGCAGGGTTTGGATAGAGGGAGCTGATGAATGGCGCTCCCTGAAAATGTACAAAGAGTTCTTGCTCTCCACTTCATTGTTGTGTTGATGCGACTCAGCTGGCTGCTCAGAGAGTTTATACACTTTGGGGGGCTCACAAGCAGGCAGATGCACATGAATGCTCGATGCTAAAAAGTGCTTTTCTACTTTTCTAGTTCTCTCCCACGGTCGTCTCTTCTCTTCTCTTCCATCCTTCAAGCAAAGTTCAGTACATAAAGCAGTAAACTGGTGTTCGGTTGGTTTCCAGAAACAGGAGGCTCCACTAAGAGACAGTGTGCTTTAGTGGAAAGAGTATTTAACCTACCCTTGGAGAATTTATTCGCTTTTTAAGTCAGTCTTTGTAATTTCTTAATAGGTTCGATATGAAAAGTTCCTCAAGCCAAGCCTTTCTTTTCTTTCTTTTTGTCTCTTTTGTGGTAAAAATCCTCTCTCTGAATTGATTTAATGCAAGGGGAAATGCACAAAGCTTAGGAAGTGGAAAGACACCAACAGACAGAAAATAAGAGATCATTGAGGTTTGGCAACAAGGAGCTGAAATCTTGATCATGTCAGTAGAATATGGCTTCGTATGTGTGTCGTGTGTGTGAGTGCATGCAAACGCACATGAATGCTTTTCAGATAGAGAAAGAGAGAGAGAGAGGTTATTATAGGACAGATGTTGGCAGCAGTCGTATTGTGAGGTTGGCAGATAAAGAAGGGTGGCAGCAAGGCATCCACAGCTGCAAAGACCAGCCAGTGTCAGCTGATAAACAAACACACACACACACACACATACACACCGCTCTTACAGCTGACTCCCTCTCTCGCTCTCTCTCTCACTTGGAGGTGACAATTCCTCTCAGTTATTTATTCCAGCAGGATCAGTCAGATATGCGACCTGGATCGCCTGCATACACACAGGCAGACAGGACAGAAGGACAGACTTCTCTGTCACACTCACGGACAAGAGAAAGGCTGTCAGCTCTGGCACACACACACAGACACACACACACATACACACACACACACAAATAAGAACACAGAGACACACAAGGACAGGCAAGAGGAGGGACTAACACACTCACCAGCTGGACAGTAGACAGTATATCTAGTTTATATGATATGATATTATCTGATCCACTTTCCAAAAGTCAATCATCACATCAGCCCGGGATAACTAAGTTCTTCAGGAGTTACATTATGGGATCTCTGGAGCTTTGAGAGGCTCTTTTGTGTCACCTCACTTGACTTTGGAATTGTGAACATGGCCGGTCTCACAGTGTTGTTTCGTGTCCTCTACATGGGCTTTCTCAGGGGGAGACAGGGTCGACTGCCTGTGGCACCAAGTCAGACCGATAAGAAAGGCGGTAGGTGGTCCGGCAACATCATACGAAGGCGATATATTCTGTGGATTTGATTTGTTTTCTCTCGTCATTTGATCGGATGGGTCAAAAGCGCTTCAAGTCAGGGATCTGTGTGCTCCAGTATAAATACGTTGCACTTGGTGTGTGTCTGTCTGTGTGTGCTACTGTGTTTGCTGCAGTTTGTGGTGATTCGTGTTAATCGGAGGATTTTTAGCGGCTGGCTCATGACTTCTTATAGTTTTTCCTTGGAGCCAGTCAACCCATTTTCAATCATATCACAACTTTGCTCCCGATTTGGAGAAAACTGTGTCAATCCCCCCCTTGACTTTTCCTTCAAAGGAGCTTAATTTCTCTCTCGGACCTGAACAATGAGCTTTGTTGTGTTTTCACAGTTCAAAAGATGTTTGTACAAAAGACCGTTTGGGCTCCGATTGTTTTATGGGAGTGGCATCGCGTGAGTATTTGAGTGAAATTCAGCCATTTTCAGTAAAGGGGGAAACACTAAGATATGATGACTCACTAAGCTTTTCTTTTGCTCGGGGACTCACATTGAGGCAAGAGCCAATGATCAACAGAGTCCATGAAGTTTGACAGAGAAGCAAAGGGGACGACAGAGTTGTTGACTCAATTAGAGGTTTATTAACTCAAAGAGCCTTACTGATGCATTAAGATCCATTTTAAATGAATGGACTGATTAGTGGTCTACCTCAAAAATTCTCTAGTTTGCCAAATGTTAGTTTTGTATTTGTTTTTTTTAACTAAAGAAGTTGTCAGCTTTCACTTGTTCCAATTCATACAGTTAAATTTGGATAATTTATGCCAGTGCATTGAGAGTTGACTTTTTTTTTTTTTCTTTTTTTTTTTTGCAGTATGTGTGGTTCTTAGTGAGATGGCTTGGCTCAAAGCTTCTTACTGTGAAATCTGTGTTTTGCAGTAAGAAATTATTTCACCAGAATGTAATAACCCAAGGCCCCTAAATGAATACATTTGTGAGGATGCACAATATTTGCTGCACTGGTCCTTAGGTGGCCCAGTGCAAATGCTTGCAGTGACCAGCGGGGTCTGAGTATTAGTGAGAGAGAAGATTACTACCAATCATCATTAAAGCCTATTTCACCCGCAAATCCACCAGCGACAACTGTTTTGTTGGCTTAACATTTTTTTCCTTGTGAGTAGCTGGCCGGGCACACAGGGAGGGGAGAAACTGCTTAATGCAAAGCAGCACTTGTTACTAAATCTTGCTTTGGGGAGGGGGCTGGTGACATGGGGGGACTGGGAGAAGAAAAGCCAGTTGGTGAAGGCAAAAAGGAGCTGGCAGTGCCTTTGGCTCTCTGCAGCTCAATGGGTGGCAGGGCGTTGGCCAATATAGGGCTCGGCTCTTGTTTTGCCTGCCTACTTGCCACTTAACAATGGCAGAGTCAGAAACCTAGAAGTGATAGGATCAAATCCACTGTAGACTTTTGTGTAGACTGGTTTTGGTTTTGGAACGGTTTTGCACTGGTTGTGGTTTACAATGGCTGTGCTGGACAACCACAGCTGGCAGTACGCCCAGGCAGGAAAAACCCTGATCAGGCTCTCAGGTACAGTAGTCACCATCATCGATTTATTCTCTAATGTTTCTCCAGCATCTTGTTCTGTATTTTGATTCCCAACAGAAGACGCAATATGATAGTAACCTCAAACATGCCACTGAAATTATATCTTGTCCACGCTTAAAAAGGGAATATTCATTTTGCTAGTCTCTTTTTTCATTCACATTTAATTGAATCGGACTAACATTAAGTGTAGAGGTTTCAGCTAACATTTTGTGAATGTTCAGTTGTAGTGTGGTCTTGTGTTTAGTGTAGTTTTGTGTAGTGTAGTCTTGTGTTTTGCTTATTTTCTGAAAAGTATGTTATCTCAACACTCTTGATTAAAACAGGCCCCCGTCCTTCATTATTTTGTCCCAGTAATAAATACGGCTTAAAGATTTAATGAAAAAGTGGTATCTTCCACACTTTTTACTGTGCACTTTTTCAAACGGGACATTTTGAAACGATGAAATAACCCCTTTTTAATGCAAATTACTAAATGATCCCTCTTGTAAACTGCAGATTCTAGGAAGAAAGTAATGGAAACTTAACACTTAATCCCCCCTACGCTCCCCTGAGAAAACTCACCAAATCGGCACTGCAGTTTGCCAAAAGTAACAATAGCATGATCATTTGGTTTGGATATTTATTTTATTTTATTTTTTTTTTTCTGGAACAGAACATCACAATATCAAGATAAATGCGGCTGAGAAGTAAGTTATTATGTTTTAAAAACTTATCTAGATATTTTGACAAATACTTCATCCAATAATTGTTTAAACAAACAAAAATAAAGTGCTAGATTTATCGTCAGTGCTTGCAATATTTATCAATATTATGTTCCATTGCTTCTCTTTTGCACTATTCATATAAGACATACCGATATAATACATAGGTAGTGGTTTATTGCCTATACCAAGGGAAGTGTAGCAGCCCTTTGGACTTTGTGATCTTTAGTGACTTGTCAGTTTAGCAGTTGGGCTTGTCAGGCCAGCAGCTTAGCAGTATAGCTAATGCCTATAGTGTGTCAATGACAGCTGGCTGAGCAGGGATATTACTTGGAGTGAGTGATTAGATGGCTGAATAAGAGACTGGCCTTGACTTGTGGAGCTCTTTGAGTAGCTTCACTTTAACTAAGCTACTTGCTTGCAACACATGCTGCTCATGTTTGTGTTTATTCTCCTCTGAACATGGTGTAGTATGGGTAACTGGCTATTTACAGGCTGATTAAGTCACAGAGAAGTCCTACTTTTGTATATGCAAATAGTGGTGTTCAGTAGTCTAGCATGTTACATTCTGTTCTGTTTTAGGTTCAGCATATGGGTCATTCTGCTCAGCTTCTGTGGCACAAAATTGTTGTATTTACAGTAAAGTAAATAAATAAAACCTTATGAGAGTCTACAAGGCCATGGTAGAGGTTATATTTGCATAGTATCCCTGAAACAACGCATTCTTTGCACACAGTCCAAGCCCGCTCAGCCAAGGCCATGTTAATCATGTTTTCAGTGCCAGAGCTACTGAACACAGGTTGATCAGGACAGCTGCCGTGGGCCTTGAGACCAGGTGCGACCTAAAGGTGCTCATACAGAATGATAAACTGTTTGGCAAGGATAGCCCATGACGTCAAGCTCGGCTTCAGCCTCCAGGAAGACTTACAGCGGCCCTGCTTAGACTCTGCTCAGGTAGCTTGAAGAAATTGTAGCCATTGTTCCAAATAAAAATGGAAGGGCTCTTTTTCATTCCTCTCCTCCTCTCCAGATCCCCTTCTTGCTCAGTCACCAAGACTTGGTGACTGCAGGGGTAATGAATGCAGATGTCGGAGGCGATGACTGCCCTGAGGCGATTAGGAGAAATAGGGCTATTTGTCATAAGGAGAGCACCGCAGAATGAGATCACAACAAGGCAGGCTGAGTGAGGATTTATCATGGCCCTGGCATAGTCAGGTTCAAGGTAAGCATTCCCAGAGCCTGGGACAAAAAAGCCATGGGCCCAAGTTAGAACTTGTGAAAATGACCATGCTATTACTTTATCACTCTATGGGCCTCTCTGGGATTTTGAGCTGGGACAGGTGTCCTTTTTGCCCCTGCTGCTCCCCTCATTATGCCCATCTCAAATTCATAATGAGAAGGGTGGAGTAATGGTTGCTTGTCAAACCCCAAGTATCAGTGCACAGTGGTTTCATCTTGTCCTATTTGTCATTGTACTGAGAAGTAACAAGTCATCCTGTACACAGCCCATCGAACTTTGATGCAGGCTTTTTAAATCTTAGTGCAGCCTTGCTACGTATAGATTTTCAGTACTTGCATTTTCTCTGCTGCATTGTTGTATGCTCCTCCACAAGGAATTGTTTTGACAGTTCCGCCATATAAATGCAGGCTAGATGAAGAACATGTGGAGGTCATCTACTGAATACCACTGCCGATATATATGCTGATATCAGAGACTAGTATTCCAAAGTAAAGGCTGATAATCAGATAGATATCTCCTCTCCTCCTGACACTGACTGTGCCCGGAAGCGCTTGTGCCTGTCAAAAGCGTTGAATGTTATACCATTGATTCACAGCATTTCATGCTCTGGAACTGATAAAACAACTGTGGACAAAGCTCCTTAAAGAGGAAATTCACAAGGCAGCACTAAACGCTGGCAGCTGACACAGAGGGTTGTCAATAGTGAGGCCTAGGGGAGCATTAACTATGTTACCAGTAAATAGAGTCGACAGAGGGGGGGCTCGTACACCAAGAGAGAGAGGGAGAGAGAGAGAGAACGATTGTGCAGGAGAGAGAAATACATATGACGAGACGAAAGAGAGAAAGGAGATTAGTAAAAAATACAAGGGGAAAGGGTTGATTCTGTTATTCAGGCTCACTGAGGTGTGAAAGAAGAAGAGGAACAGCTGTGGCACCATAATAAACACACACACAAATACAGTGCTGAAATGCTGTCATGGTTTATTACAAGTAACCGGAGTAGAAATAAAACAAATACACTCAGAAATACCTGCACTTGTAGACATATTTGTGTAGTACACAACAGGGTTTTGGTAAAAGCTAGGCTCAAGCTCTCTCCCTCTCTCTCCCTCTCTGTTTTTACGCGTGTGTGTGTGTGTGTATCTGTTGGCAGACATGCACGCGCATTGCACTGTGTTTTGTGTGGCTGTGCAGTATTGTGAGAGCGCAGATGTGAGCACAGTTAGTTCATTATACAGCATTGAAACAACTTTGATTGTGCCTTTCTCTGGTCTCAGAAACAGCCCTGCAAATAGCCCTTTTCACACATACAGTCACTGGATTGTATTGTATCGTATCGCTGGATTATATTTAGGCTATGATTTGTAGCAGTGTACGGCCTGCAAGTGATTTACAGTGCTCATCTGTTGTTTTGTACAACTTAGTTGAGGATATGTTTTGTTTTTCACATGGCTGTTCCTTGTGTTTTGTCATGCTATACTGTCTTATGGCTTATTCATAACTCTCTGGCTACGGGTTATATCCACTACAGCGAAACAAAGACTGCTCACTATTGTAGTTTATCTTCTTTTATGAGTTCATATAATTTCACCATAGCTCTGGTGAGATTTCCGCTATTCCAATATCCTGGGTAATTTTATCAGTATAACCATAAACAAACCACTGATAAAGTCTCAAAGTAGCTCTAAAGCCATGATTTTTCCTGGCCAGCACAGCAGTGGCATCCCTTGTTGACAAGACAGGGAGCCAGAACGTCCTCAGGTGGATAGTGTGAGCATACAGTAGGCAGAGATCCAAATGACTTACTACTGTGAAAAATGTATGTATCAGCGCAGAAAATCTGGCTTGTATGTTGCTAAACCTCGTACCAAATATCATGGACAGACTTTACAGGAGCATAATGGACACTCTTGCAGCCCTTTTTGACTGTAGGAAATCACAGCTGTGTTTCCATTGGATACATCATGGTTACAGGTACCAGGAGTACCAGGAACCTTAAGGAGGAGCTATCAGTGCTGTCAGTCTTGATTGGTCATTATTGTCATTATTGGGCATTCATTCAGTGAAGCGTTTCTTGCAAAAATGTCATTATTTCCAATGGAAAGATGTGGATTCAAGCTGCAGCACTGGCTGATAGGTGGATCACTTTTTTCCCCCCACAGTATGAATGAAAAAAAAAAATTACCTTGACCTGATCAGCTCCACACTTGAAGCCCCAGGTCACTGACCCGATCTCGGCTCTGCTCTTGGCAAAAGTGTGTTGCAAAAGCAGGACTCGCGGAGGGCAGATTTCACATGGAAAACGTTCCATGGTCTGAACACAGACGTAGAGGACTACAGTAGAGCCATTAAAGGCAGCCAACACCAATCAACAAACTGTATTCAGTGAAAACTGCAAGAAAAGGTGCATTTAAAAGTCTATTTATGACACATTTCATACCCTTCACAGTTCTTCATAAAGTGGAAATGGAAACGATGCTGATGCCAAGACTTAACAGATTCTGAGAAGTTCAGGTTACGTGAACCTCTGCACCCACGGTAGCTGCAAAGGGCTATTGAAGCACTCATTACTGACTTTGGCACAGCAGTGTCAACTGTTGGCTAGTTTTTGGGTGCCTTGAGACTGTTCAAATGCAAAGAAATTAAGCTCAACTTTAGCACCATGTTCATAAGCACCTTGACAGCAGGTGTTGAGTGGAAAGTGCGGCTCATTCACTTTCCCATCAAGAGTTCCATCCCTTCGACCTCACTCTCCAGTTGCAAGCCATCTCCATAACATCACAAAGGTAATTCATATAAAGCAAATGTTTTCATATACTGTCATATACTATTAGTCTTAACAATCAATGAAACTTTAGAAAAAAACTGCCTTCAGTAGTGGGATGGCAGAGTTTTATCAGAGGGCACCACACTACAGCTGCAGTTTGGACACAGGCTCAACTGTGAGATGTTTTGTTTCCTACTTTCCCTTGTGTCATGACTTATTCATACACATTTCTCTGTGCTTAGGGGTTATATCCAGGTCGAGGGGTTGTGGTGGGAGTTAAGTGTTATTTTTGCTGTAAGCCACACTGTAACAACAATACAAGAAACCCGATGAAAGATGAGCTCACCACAATCTCCAGGCCCCCTGCCAACGCTGGCTGAAGGTCACAGAGCTCCTAGTGCAGCCTGTTTGAAGTGGCTTTCTGTCTGAGAGAGAGAGAGGGAGAGAGAGAGAGAGACAGAGACAGAGAGAAAGAGAGTGTGCAGTGACTGAAAGAGAGAGACCGATAAATTGAGAGAAGGTAAACAACATGGAGAGACAGGCCAAGAGAGAGAGAGGGTTCTTAGATGTTTATATATACATCACTCAGTTGCACAGGAGCAGCACTAGCTTGCTGTTATTCTAGTTGGGGTTGTCACACAGGGGAAATGACAAACAACCTTCCTGTAACACATCATATAGACCAGCAGGGGGTTAAATATTCATATTGGTCATAACATGCAGGCCAATCACCAGCTGATATCCCTGTGCATCAGCGGGCTGAGGAGGAACAGAAGTGCACAACATCATATCATCAAACCTCAGCAAATACACTACACTATAGACTAGTGTAGGCAAAACATCCCTTAGTCAAAGAGCAGTTGGCTGCACCTCTTTTTAGAGTCCCCAAAGTGAAACCCTATTGTAGATCAACATGCAACATACATACAACATAGGATGCACATATTTAGAACCCAGGGGCAGTCAGCTGTGTTTGTCTGTGGGGCAAGGTTTGAGTAAGAGTCTGAAGATTTGTTGAAGTATTACTATTTTTGCCTTTTTTCAAGATTATTGCACCAAGCATGCAGGTGACATGGATGTTGCTTTGGTAATTAAAGTTCCTTCGCCACTTCTGAAAAGCTGACCGCTTGGAAGTTTCCCGGAGGACACTGATGGTCTTGGAGTAAATTATTGATCTGGTGTTGTTGAAGTGAATACCCTGTAGTATGTACAGCAGCCTGTGCCCTGCTTTCTGCCTGGTGCCCATTTAGTTTCCCCAAAAAAAGCTGAGAAAAGTGGCACATCCCTATCTCAGTGGAAACACTATTCTTAGAGCCACGCAAAGGGTGTCAGTAACTGTGCTGCACAGTGAAGCACAGGTCAAAACAGGTCTCTCTCTCTCGCTCTCTCTCTCTCTCTCCCACACACACACACACAAAGTAATAAATACACAAAGCATGAAGAGATATGTAAGCATACTGTACAGACATGATGTCATACGCACATAAACATACACCCACACTGAATTACATGTACTCAAACCCACATGCACATGGGTGCTGAAACTAATCCAGAGACACCCACCCCGTTCTCACATGTGCACACATAGATGTAAACTCCCATTCTTCCTCTGTGCCCGTGCGGCTCCCAAAGCTCTGCACATGCTAAGTCAGACCAAGTCAGCCCAAACTGAGCCAAACCAGGCTGATCGGGGTGATGAATGCTTCCCAGGTCTCTGTTTTCACACAAACTCATTGTGAGGTTCACATCGTGGAGCCTTGGCGAGAACTGAAGCAAATAAGAGTCTTCTGAAATCCACACTGTCACTTGCACTGTAAATTGCAGTATACAGCAGACAGTAAAATGTAGGAAGGGTTATTTCCATTTGTTTGCTGAGTGTTAGGTGTAGCACAAAAACAGATAGATGGTGACAGTGCATTTGTTGCGTTTGTACTACACAAGATATTGTTGAACAGTCAGACGCTGGCTGCACAGTTTCACTGGTGGAAAGGCATTACACGGCGACTGTCGTGACACTTTATAGCCTACTGCTCTGAATCTTCTGATCCTCCCACAGTTATCCACACTGGCATTTGAAATATGTGTTATCAGGCTCGTGCTGAGGCGGTCAGGACATGAGCCAGGGGAATTGTACTGTTGCAATTGTATAGTATGGTGTAGTGTGCCTGCTCTGTCCTGCTGTACTACACGTACCGCTTTGCTTGTAATTGCTCTGAGTTTGAGGTTATGAGGTTATGAGGCAGAGGATTGGCACTGTGCACTGTGCCAAGCTGTGCAGATGCACCATGTACAGTCTAGCCTGTGGTCTGAAAGATTGGAAGCAAAAGGATTGGCACTGTTCACAGAGACAATCTGTTCAGAAGCGCTGCACACTGGGCTACACGAATATTTAGTTGTGTTCATTTTGGGGTTACAAGTTGGGGTTATGAGACTTGCAGGCAAAGAAATTGGTATCTGTGGTATTACGCTCTGTTATGCTGTTGCCCAGGAGTTCATAAACTTTCTCAGTCTGGGACCCAAAGTGAGTACAGTTAGTCCCCATCAAGGACTCATTAAAATTCACAGGAAACAAGGCTGCAACCTAGTTTGGATCTGAACTCATGGTTTGAAAAACAGTGTTGGAGGATGATTTCAGTCTGTGGTGTGAAAGATCTGCACTGTGCACCAAGACAGTCTGTTGAAGTAGCATATACAGACCAGCATGTGAGTGTTTCCAGCCTGGGGTTAAGGAGGGTGAAAGGAAAGGGATTGGCACACTTTCTGTGCCATGTCCCGTTGTACTGCTCCTGCTGCACAGCGATGTAAATTTAAGGATTTGGGGCACAAATGTTGCGGAGATTTAAAGACAGAGGGTTGCAGAGAGTAAATCTGTCTCTCCTCTCTGTCTCTCCCTCTGCCTCTGCCTGTGTTTGCTCGCTAAATCCATGTAGAGCAACAGAAGTCGCTCCTCTCCACTGCAAGGAAACCAAAATCCTTCTTCCTGAAGTGTCACATAGGCATGAAAATGCAGGGTTGCATACTGTTCTGCCTGCAAGTGTAATGTTTTCTGTGACTGTGGAAGTTTTGCCAGTATAGCTGTGCAAAAAAAAAAAAGAAAGAAAGAAAAAGCTGAGTGTTGCAATTCTGCATTAGCCCCTTCACATCCCCAAGATGTTATGGCATCTACATTTCCCTGTACTGTGTTAAGTGAGGGCTTTGTGCTAATTCTGTTTTAATGAATTGGGATTGGAATTTTGAATGAATTGTTTTGAGTCAGTTTGTCAGCTGATACATATTTTATACATTTGCAGTCAATCTTGCAGAGTATTGCAGTGTATTGTGATACAGATCATGTCATGACCCATGTATCATGTATTGTATCATAAGGTAAGAGCCAAAAATGAAAATCTGTGAATATATTGTTTATCGCTTGGATTTCTAGTGGCAATGCAAATTACCACCGACAGTGTCCATGACAAATAGCTGTGCTACGCCTACAGCTTAAGCTACACACATAACTCAGATACATATTGTCATGACCACAACCCATCATTGCCCTATATCATCATCTGTATGTGTGTGTGTGTGTGTGTGTGTGTGTGTGTGTGTCTGCATGTGCATGTGTGCGCCATGAATGACAGAGCAGCACCACCACTGCTGAATTGCATGTGTCTGTTTGATACACTACCTGTCATGTGAGCAGTTGATCTTGTCGTGTCACAGTGAGCACCTTGTCTTCCCTGTTATTTCGCACATATAAGAACAGACAGCTGTGCCACGTGAAGCAATGAAAAGATGTTCTCTAATCACTGAGCTTGTATAAGCGCCTCTCTTCTAAATTTTCCTGCTGTGAATTGCGGATTTAAAAACAGGCCTGCTAATAATTTCAAAGAAAATCTACTGGAAATATCTTATTTCTTCAACAAATGCTGCAGATTTTGTCTCACTTTACATAGGACTGGCTGCAGAGTGCCAGTAAAATGAATTGCTCTCATCATGAGTGTGTTATGAACAAGCAGAGTGTGATTGAAAAGCTTTATTTCATGCTCGACAGCCTTGTAAATGAGGGGTTGTGTGTAGTGAAGGGAAGAGATTGTTGTGTGTGAGTGCCTTTGTGTTACGGCAGTGTGTGCAGCAAGAGGTGATGATGGGATTTTACAAATCACGGTGCGCAGGGGAATGCATTTTTCCTGGGATAGTGCATGGGTTATTGCTGCATATAAACATGAGTAAAAATAGTAAAGTATCAATAGTTGTTTGGTGGTTCAGGTGATATGTTGTACATATTCTGTTGCCATCAAAATTAATGGGCCATCCTACCCAAGAAGCAACTTGCTCCTCACCAGCAGCTGTCCATTAGTGCTGCCTACATTTATGTGTGATCATCATATAAATCATGTAAGAGTTGGAAGCAGCAATGCTTGTTTTTGAAGCCAGCTGGCTTTTCTACCGGCAGGGGGTGACAAAAGAGGCATCTCTCTGCAGGGCAACATGATAATTTAAGGCTGCAAAACATTGCATGTGCTATGTTTCCAGTCCAGCCTATAGAATTTTGTTATATAGTTGTATATTTTGTCAAGGAAAGCACAGAATGCCTTGTTGCAAGTACTCTAAGTAAAAAAAAACTTATGTACATATAATAAACTGCAGAAAAACTGTCAAACTGAAACAGAAACGATATCCCCTTCACTCACACACTTAAAAAGTGAGGACTGCAGCATCTCAAACGGGAATATCATATTAAAAGCCTCCAAATCTGCATCTGTAAAACTCCATTTGGATTCATTCTGCTGACGCCAAAAATAACCAATATGGAATTCCAGTTTCTTAATATTATTAAACAGCATCTTGCAAATAAAGCCTGAGGTGGCGCTTTTTGGTTGCTTAAAACTTTTGTCATAACAGTTAGCAGCATTACTATAGCAACATGACCAGGTAAACTAGCTTCATCTGATTCTAAAAAAAGAATAAAAAAGAAGATAAATGAAGTTGATCTGGGTCTTCATTTATCAAAGGTGTACTTGAAACATGAAAACAGTTTTTGGTTCTTTATGGAGCTCCAGCTGCTAGAGACACTGACAGCCAGTATGTATGCAGTATATTTTCGCTGAAAAATTGTTGGTATGTTTCAGTTCCCATTTCCATTCTTATGGTAGCAAGTTTTCTCCCATAATCCTAGTGATTTTCTGTGAAATGATTCCCCAAACAGTTTGCCTCAGTGTACAGTAATAGAAAAGAGTGGGCTCTTCCCTTCTACTGCTTATACTGTGGTTCCTGTCGTGATCATATTGCTTTATGTGGAATTTTGATCAAGTGTAGCACTGCATGATCCACTCCAAATCCTGCATTGCAGCAGTGAAAGTAACAGCACCTCTGTGACAGCCGCATCTGCTCCTATCTGTGCTCTTCACACACAGTGCAGGCAGGCCCAGCTCTCCAGCAGAGGAGCTGGGCCTGCTGCTGCATTCATAAGCCGGACAACTGCAGCTCTCGCGGGGCTGTTAGAGGTCAGTGTTGGCTGTTTGCCACAGCCAGTATCTTACATAAACCACCACACTGAGGAATGTGTCTGGGCACACTTCACAGGAAACACACACACACGGTAGGACTAACGTTTCTTTCTGCCCAGGCCCTGTGCTGCTGCTGTTTGACCCACACACAAACACACACACAATGTTTTGGGTGAGGCTTTACAGCAGCGACCGATAGGAAATGATAGGAAATGTCTCCAGCTCTGTTGACCTCTTAACTGTCTTTTTCATTACTATCATGCACGCACACTTTGTGTTTGTGTAAGTGAGAGTGAGAGAGGCTGGCTGAGAAGAAACAGGAACAGCAAGTTATAAAGAGAAAATGACAGACAGAAGTGGAAAGAGAGATAATAAAAAAGAGAGTGTGCGGGCAGCAGTGGAGTCTTCTCTCCTCTTGCATGAAACCGTTATTGCTACCTCCGTCTCATCTTGTCTCAGCTGGTGGTGACATTATCCTTGAGTCAGCCTGCGTCCAGTCAGGCCATTTCCTACAATGAGCTAATGTGCTGTGATGGTCATTCAGGCCTGCTGACTCCTTCAGTCCTTGGATGAAATCGATATTATAGCGGCCATTAAAAGCTGTAGCAGTTATTTAGCTGTCTCTCTGCCTTTCTGTGGTCTCCTCCACCTATATTATTATCTGTCTCTGTCTCGTTGCACGCTGTAATTCTGTCTGTCCTTGTCCCTGCCTCTATCCCTGGATGATTATTATCTGTCTCGCTGTCCAGATCTGACTGTGTCTGTTTCTTTGTCTCTGTTCCTGTCTTTTTATACCATAACACTGTGTAAGATCAAGCTCCACCCAGTTATTTTCACTGACAAATGAATCCATTGATTATTTTTTGGATTAACTGTTTCATCATTTTGTTTATCAAATGTCAAAAATAATGACCATCACAAGTTAGCTGAGCCCAAAGTGATGTCTTCAGATCGCTTCCCTAGTCTGACCCGCACCCAAAAAGATCCAAAGGTTTTAAAAAACAGCAGGCAAGCGAATCTTAGTATTTGTGAAGCTGTAACCTGCAAATGTTTTTTATTTTTACAAGACAAATGTCAGAAATGATTACCATAATGATACCTGATTAATTTTCTGGCAGTGTTTCAGCATCACCTGCCTGTCCTTGTACTGCTCTCCATCGCTGTCTCTGTTTCTTTGTCTATCAGTCTCACTGTCAACTGTCTTTCTATCGGTCTCTGGCTTTAGTTTTTGTCATCTCATTCGCTGTCTCTTCAAATCTGCTGAAATGTAATAATTCTCCTGGAGTCTTTTCTAAAGAAACAGTTGCGGCTTTTTCGATGATCTTTTTGAAAAATGTCTTCATTTCGGCAGGAGCGCGCTATTGCACCCCACGCTGCTATCGAGCTGTGGCTTGACAAAATATTCCCATTTTGTGTTGAGCAGCTCAGAGTGACTAGTCAAGTTTGAGTAATCGCTGATTGGCACTGGGGATTGCGGTTCTAGTGGAGTTTGTAATGAATTTCGGCTTATGACTTTTTTTTTTTTTGAGCATTCAGTGTGTATGTATATGTATGTGTGTGTGTGTGTGCGTGCATGATTCAGCACTCAGAACTCTAGCCTCTGTCTAATTAGCTCATTTCCATTCGTCGTCAACGTGATTAAATGTTTATGTTATGACTGTCAAAGCAGCGCAGTGTTTATGCAAAGCTGTAAGCATCTTTCCTCTACAGTAGTTTTCTCCCCTTTTGACCCCTCAGCTCTGTTTACCAAAACAAAACTCCCAAGTCTATGAATGCGCCTTCATCTGCAGTAACTCCAATATTTCTCATCTTTTTTGTGTCATTTTCCCCTCCTGCCGAATCTAGTCTCATTCCATTTCTTATTCTTTTTTAAGAGCGACATCAGCATTCACACAGGTATCTAACTGGGGAGTGAGTGAGTGAGGGCTTTAATGTATTCTCCAGGTTTATGAACCTCCAAAATTCAGTTTGTGAAAACAACTCCCATACATATTCAATATGTGACTTCACCTGCAGTCTCTTCTCTTCTCTTCTCTTCTCTTCTCTTCTCTTCTCTTCTCTTCTCTTCTCTTCCCCTCTGACTTTCCTCCCATCTGATTTTACTAGAATAGGATTTACTGGGATGTGGCTGCATCACTTCTGTACTGATAGAAATCCATGTTGTCTCTCAGATGCAGCCAGACTCATTTTTTAATGCCACTTATTTTAGCTGATTGAGTGACACGAGTAGCATTTTGGGTATGAAAGCTCCAACAATCAGCACCACCAATAAGAAGTAATATAACACTTGCACTGAGCTAGGGCTCGGCGATGTGCAAACAAATTAAAATATCATGATATCTTGGCCAAATACCTCTTGACTACATTCACACACAAGAGATTTTCTAGAAATCATCAGTAATGTGGTAAGGATTATCAAGCAAGTAGAGGCAAAGTTGTGTCAATAAAAGCTTATCTGCAAATTATTCCTACCAAGCACACATGAACCACAATTTACCTGCAATATAAAACTGTAAATAGGATCATCTGCATATCTCATTGCAAAACTTTAAAATAATAGAACTAAAGTGATTCATTTTTCTGTTTACCAGCAATAGAGTTGTGTGTGTGGGTGAGAAATAAATGAACACAGAGCCTGACCGCCAGATGCTAACGAGGGATATCTGATGACATCACCGGCTAAATACATCTGCTAAATACACCTCCAATTACGTGCCTAATATATATCGTTCACTGACATTACAGCTTTGCAGCACAGAAAGTCGTTGCCATTGTAACAGCGCTGATACTCTGCACAGTGGATCATGTCAAACAAGCCTATTTGGCTGTCTTCATGACCGACTGCTGTGACACACTGAAGAGATAAAAGTGTGTATGTATATGTGCCTGTGTGTGTGTGTGTGTGTGTGTTTGTGTTGCTCCATCTTGTTACCCTGGATTTAACCATGTGCCATCTGTTGAGGAGGCTGGGGGAAGGAGTTGACATTGGAAGATCATACCATAACAGACCAGGCGAGATGATGCTAGAGAACCCTAATTTGATAGGTTTCTGCTTAATTACACAGCATAAAGCATCCGTTTGGTCTTATAGTGCCATATGCATGTGAGAGGAATGGTGTTTAGCATGGGTAATTCCGTGTTAAATCTGCCACATTGTCCTAAATAGTATATGCTCGTTCACATGATCACAGATCTCCTTTTGTTCAAGTTATTTGACTCTAATGAAAGGCTGAGCGAGTTTTATGTCAAGCAAACAAATTGGATTGCTTTGTCTCTCTGTGTTTCTTGCTTTACACACTTACAGCCTTCAAATTATGCTATGTTTGATTAAGCTCCAAAACCCGGAAAAAATTGCTTGCTCTCACTTTGATTTTATGTAGTGGACATCTGTATAGGGAGATTACAGACATGCAGTCTGTTTATCACAGGGCCTGTTAATGACTGAAGAGTTCATCTGGATAAGAACATGTTGAATAGCATGTTGGGCCGTTTTAACATGACACATTATCAGCAAACATTCAAGTGACAATCAATTCAGTGCTTAGTAAACATGTTACTGCTGTTTCCTGCTGGCTGGGTTGGTGTGAAATTGAAAACTTCACGGTGAAAAACTCTCTGCTGTCAAAGACTGAGAGTGGTCTGTCTTTTTTTCAGCGCTCTGCTTTGTGGACTTGTCTTTCTGTTCCTTTGTCTGCATATCCGTCATTCAGGATTTTGATCCTCTGTCTGGCTGACCTCGCTGTCTGTCTGTCTCTCTGTGTTACAGGGTTTCATCGCAATGAGGATATGAAGGCCATTGATGTGCTTCCCATCCTCAAGGAAAAGGTTGCCTTTCTCTCAGGTCAGATATCAGCAGTTGTATATGCTATGCTGTACCATGATATTATACGATACAATGTTAAGTGATATGATATAATACACTGTTTTTATGTCGTGCCCAACCCCTTTACAAGACACCAAAAGTACAATTTCAGTGGTCAGACGTTTCACTTCATTACAAAATTACACAGAGTTATAGAGATTGGTCTTAAACAAAATATTCTGCCTTCTCTTCCTAGTTTGGCAATTAAAATGAGCTTTCCTGAAGCACAACTCAAGTGCTTCATAGTCATCCAGCCAAAAGAAATCAGCATAAATAGAGGATATTTTATTAGAAAGTACCTCCCTTCCTCTTAGGCAGGACAGTAAAAAAGAAAAACCTCATTCTCAGTTTCACCTGCTGCTCACACAACAAACAGTCTGTCCTCCTCTGGAGTGGCAGTAAACCTGCCGGCCTCTGTGACTAATGGTAATGTTCCTGAACGTGACTGTACACACTTTGTTTAAATTACACTTCACATTAGGTTATACACTGTAGCTGTTCTTTATGAGACAATACATTCCTAATTTTGGTTTATACCATTTATCGACAGACCATTTTTCTTTATACATGAGAAACGTTTTGCTTCTAAAGTTGCCTGTTCTGGAAAATGAGTGACAAAGCATTTAAATAAAATGAAGATTTCAACTCATTAGCCAAAGGATGGGTCATGGGAAATGGCCCAGTTAAATATCTTTTAGTGAGTCTGATCAGACATCCTCATAAGTCTATTCCAAAGCTCAAACATTTGATATTTACTGTATATCTGATGCTTGGAGGTTTCCAACCCAAATCTCCATGGATGGACAAAAGTAAGTAAATTTATGGCCTCCTAAAAAGAGCGACTAGCTCTGTGATGCACACTGTTGAAACTTGTATGTTCACAGAAACCCCAAACAGGACACACACATGAATTATAGAGTTGTGTAGAAGTATGGAGTTCCAGGTGACCACACTGTTTAACATGACATGATTAGATGGTTATCATATGATTAAAAATGCTTAGCATATTTTATGGAGAAAAGTAATAACAGCAATAGAGGAATAGTAATAGAATTGCAGCATGGGTGGAGCTGCAAGTTCTCTATTGTTCCCCAAGCGCTTTGCCCATTGTGTTTCTCTGTTTGAAATTTTACTTTTAACCATAACTACAATATGTTATGGCCATTGCTTCTAAATATTTAATTTTCTTGAAGAGAAATCCTATTATTCGGCTGTTTGTCATGTCAAATGATGCTAAATACTACATTACGTTACTATGGTGACGACAGTCAGCTAAAGCCATGAAATATATTCAACTATATTCAGCATATTATATAGTATTCCAGATCAGTAGTCGCAAATCAGGAACAAGATACTGCACCATACTTGCTAAAATAATTGAAAAATTAAGTTTAGTATAAAAAAATATAAGTTCAAAGCTATGCAGCTCAGTTGATTCAGCCGGGACACTTTCATGCCCATCCATCTGTTCGGAGTGTTCACGGGCCGTCATGTAACATTGCATTCAGGAAAATGAATGGGATTTTTATTTCCGGCCACTCAAAATAAACCCTGACCACCTCTCAACTCTATAACCAAGTTGTTTCAGCTGCAAAAAAAAAAACGAACAAAAAAACAAAGCCAACCAATCCCTTTGAATTGGATTGTGACAAGGCAAGATAATTAGGCAGCTTTTTTTGAGCTGAAATGTTTGTCAAAGATAAATGTTAAAAAGGTAGAAAGTCATTTCAACTCATTTTTCAATGAGCTGGAATGAGTCTTAGTTTTAGATAAGCCTCTTAAGATTTCAGACTCTTCCCTCTGTCTCTGTTTTGTTTGAAAGATCTACTGTACTTTCACATGCAGTGTCTTGCAGAGACCTGGTACACTGTGTTAAGTCGAGTTTTGGGGAACTGTGAATCACTGAGTGATTTTCCCATTAGCCCTTGTCCTGAGGTTATCAAGCACTTCTGCATGAGCCACTGCGTTGTTCAGTATGAATAACAGTCATGCGATTGTTACTGCAAAGGGCTTTCAAGAGTTCAGAAGTCGCACTCACAGTTTAATTAGAAATAATAACAAAATGGATGCTGTAATAACATTTGGTGGCTCTTGTGGCTCATGTGTTTTATAGAAATGACAGTTTCAAATGGCAGCCCTTACTGCACATCCCCCTAAATGTCACAGACTGTCAGTTTGGGCATCATTTTGATAAAAATTATAATTCTCCCAGTTGTAATCTCTGGGCGGCATCACAGATATAACATTTAGACATAAGCTGACATGCACAATATATTGGAGAAAGTACTATTTCAGGAGAAATGACACTATGCTTTTCCAGAACTTCATAGGAAAAGTGAAGACGTTAAGAACTATATTTGCACGTTGCAGAGACATAGGAAATATCTGCATTATGGTTGTGAAGTGAAATTGGCAAGCTGTTTTGGGAAGCTGGTGTATTTTTAGTCCAGTGCAGACAGATTGGTATTTATAATGCCAATTTTATTGGGAAGGAAGGAGGGAGGCAGGAATAGTTGAAAATACATGCACTTTCATTAGCAAATTATTGTGGAAAAACTGGCATACCACATCTGAAATAATCATCCACAAACTGTTAAATTTCTGTTAAATCCCATTAAAGACCATTGGAAATGTGTAATTGTCATGAAATAATCAAATTCTGGAGTATTAGTTAGTCAAGTACTGGTGAAAACCCTCCGCCCTTAACCACCGCATCTTTTTACCACACAAAGCCCAGCCCAGAAAGCCCTTTCCTTCATGACACTCAAAAAACTCAGTAACCCAGAGTGTCTTCTTTATAACAGTAACTGATTTCAGAAAAATGATCTAGAAAAAAAATGAAATGGTTAGTTTAAAAACAAGGTTAGTACTGGTGCAGTCTTCATTGTTCAAAGTTAAGTGTCCCTAAAAATATCGATAAACTACATTGCAAACAACACAACATGGCAATTTTAGAATTGAATTTGCCCTTTCATTATAATATGATTTTTTTTTTCATGCCAAGGTTGGCATTGTTTTGGAAATGTTTTTGGGCCTTTCAAGTGATCTCAGTGCCCTTTAAAACACCACTTGTGACTCGTCATGCCTGTAGTTTGCATATGTATTTATTTATGTACAAGGCCCTTATTGAAATGCTGCCTGCATATCTTTCTTCTCTGCCAGTCCGGTCCACTGGACCCCATTACACCAGGCCTAATGACTGGCTTATGCTCCACGTCCCTCGAGCTCATACCAAGCTTGGAAGATCAGCTTTTGGCTTCTTTGCATCTTCCACCTTCCTAACTCAGTTACAAAGCACTTGAAAAAGTAATTTGTTGGTACCTCTTGGTCATTTTAAATCCATGATATCAAACCTTTTAACTCCCATTTGTACAGGAATAGGTGATTTGGATGTTATAGTATTTATGAATTGCACTTAGTGTTAGTTTTGATTGTTCTTTTTCTTTATTATTTCTGTTTGACATCACTGTAAATGAGGGGTTTGCCCTCAATGTTTTTCACGTTTAAAAAAAAAAGTTATGAATAAATAAAATTAATTTGACTTTTAACTCCTCAGTGTCAACAGGCCACGACCATGGCTGTGACTGTTATTTTTGACAAAGCATGATTACAGGAACTCCTCACTTCTACTCAGTACAGTCTCGACTAACTGCTGACATATCCCGCAGTCAGTGACTGTACCCACAGAAATCAGCTGTTGTTATCGCAGCAGTCTCCCACAGTCACAGTCAAGCTTTTGTAGTAGTGCGCTCTCTGTACTCCCATGTCCCTCAAAAGCAACACACAGAACAGGTTAGAAAAGCTACACTTTCCTTCAGTTTTAATTTAAGAGATTTATTGACAGACGAGGTGCAGAAAAACCTCTATTTATGCAGGCCAGAAGCAGTGTTTGGATTGTTTTAGTTTATCAGCACATAAATATACAGGATTACCTGAAGAGGGAAAGCAAGACACCTGAGAGGGATGGGGAAAAAAGATGGAAAAATAAAGGCTCAATTGAATGTATAAAGAATAAATATTATATGAACACCTTCCTTTCTCGACTGTTGCATGCGTCAGCTCTTTTTGTTTCCCCTGTATCTTGACAAGGTTTATTTTGCACGAGTTAAGACAAAGAAAGGACCCTAAGCTACAAAATGAGACACCACCACCAACATCCAAGAAATATATATATAGTGGTATTCTTAGCCATGCTGGGGGTACGACTAAATATACAAGTCTTTTATTGGAATTGCCATATTTGCTGTGACTTTACCTCTCTCATGGGGACGTTTGATCTCTACCCACAGGTGGCAGAGACAGACGTGGAGGTCCTGTCCTCACCTTCCCAGCACGGAGCAACCATGACAGAATACGACCTGAGGACCTGCGCAGGCTCATTGCCTACCTGGCGACCATCCCCAGGTAGGGAGTGCACACAGATGCATTGACATACACACAGATGAGTAAAATTATGCAGGTAATTGCAATCACATGCAGAAATGTAGTTGCTTGCAAAAAAAAAAAAAGAAAAGAAAAGTTAAAAAGTACATTCTGATCCTCCTCTTGATCCTGGTTTAATTTGAAACAGATTGCTCCTCGTGGCTTTGCACACACACACACACACAGTTTCACTCCTCACTTTCTCTTTCCCACCTAGATTGTATTTTAGAGAAAAACACTGGGGCGAGTCTCCATATCTGAAGCAGAGGCCTGGGGCTACAGATCTGAGCCAGTATGGTTTAACAGGATTCTCTCTCTCTCTCTCTCTCTCTCTCTCTCTAATATTCTCTCATTCAGGTTACTACCTCGTGTCCCTCTTTAGGCTCTCTCGCTTGCACCCTCAGTTTCTCTTCTGGTGATGGTTTGTGGTTAGAATGGATCACTTCACACTGGTTTAAATATATCCCGGAATCCACAAAAATACGTTTCAGAATCGGTGAAAATGCATGAAGGTGAAGGTGAACACCGTGTTAGAGTTAGGAATCTGCAGTCTTGTCGAGCCTGTTATCATCCAGACTGGAGCTGGGAGATTCCTGCAGGTAGCTCATGGCCACAGGATGTTGTTGTGTTGAGTCGAGTCGCACTCTTCTGCGCTCTCCAGTTTTGTGCAGGGGTAATTTTAGATGAGTCTGGGAGCACCTCTCCCTCACATTTAACACTTGGCCGTGGGCTGAGCCTCTTTAAGTCAGGCTTATTAGTTTAGAGGGAGGCTTGTGCTCCTCAGGTCTGCTCTGCTGTTCTCGTTTTGTGTTTCGGGGGCTCCTGTTTTGCGTTTTGCTTCAGGGTAAAGCCTTTTTTCTCGCTGTAGAGCTGGGATTTGCCTTAAGGCCTGAAGCAGTCTGTATCAGTTACAGCCAAAGTGGGGTCGAAGAACTTTCCGGGCTGCTTGAAGGGGTCCACAAGGTCCCTGCGACAGTGAGGAAACACTGTTTTTTGATAATATTTCATACAGAACTAGTCAGAATAGTAAATGAATGTTGAAAACTAAAATTTCTTTTCTCCCCTCTCACAGTACAGAAATGTATAAGTAAACAATAATGCAGCGCTTCCACCTTGCTCCTACATTCTGTGTATCAGGACACTTAAGAGTGCATTGCTTATACCGAGACCACTTGACAGTTAAAAGAGAGAGTTAATTTGTTTAGGGAGAGATATGCTCTGAAAATAAACATTTTCTGCCTGCACTATTTTTTGCAAATATCGGGAACAACCTAGCAATGGTCACACTACTTTGGTCAGTATGGGCTGGTTATCAATATTGTGGAAATATTGTCAATATGGACGGAATTCATTACATAATTACACAAATGTTACACCTGTGTTAACTTCTGGCAAAATGGACGCAACAGTTTTAAAGCAATGGAGATTTTAAAAATGGCGCAGCTAATGGCTAATGCAGTTAGCTTAGCATAACACAAGTAGTTAGCGTAGCTGCTAGTTTATTCTTACTTTTAGCTAGAATAAGTTCTACATGAGATTTAATAACACTTTATTGGTACTTAGAATAAACTTTTAAGGAAGTTTTTATCAACGTGGTAACTCTGGTGTCACTTTGGTTCAATGGTCCGATGCTAACTGTGTGATTTTTTTTTTCTTGCGCTGTTGAAAACATCAATATTTGCAAGTACATCCAAATTTTGAATGATTGTCACATAAGTACAGATGCTTTTTTTAAGTATTTACAAATATTTTAGCTATGTTTTGTATGTTTTGTAACATATCTAGAAGCATATTAAGATATTTGTGCAACCACAATGTATTTTTTTGGTCAGTATAGGGTTGAGTTGTGTGCTTTACTTTGGCAGTGTTTGGTGGCCTGGCAGTGACAGAGGTGGCAGTAAAGAAGGACTTTACTTGTAGTTTGTGTAAACCAGCTCGTAAGGCGTTGTCAGAGAGAGACCAGAGAGGATAAGGGATCTCTCAGGGGTGACCAGCTGTCCCGTCTTTTGGCTGAGGAGAAACAAAGTGTCAGTGGTGCGGACTCGCAAGGAGGCCAGCCTTCCTCTCTTCAGCTTGTCTTCTCTCTGTATTTATTCCCCCTCGCTGCCCCCTCATTTTCTCTACTTTTACTCCGACCTGCACGCTCTCCCTGTCTCTTTATAACCCCCTCCTCCCTCCCTCCCTCCAGCCCTCCCTCCGCTCTGTTTTTCTCTAGCCATTTGGCTGCCGGTCTGTTTTCAGAGAGTGAGATCAGAGTGAGTTAGTGCAGGAGGGCCTGTGTCTGTTTCTGTCTCCTAGCTAGACACGTTCAGATTAAAGCCTTTAACACTGAGAAACAACCTTTTATGGACTTATACAGCACCATGGCTCCTGGTAAGCAGCGATGGAAATTTCAACGCTCGAATGTTTTAACTATTTTTTTTTTCTCCCCAGATGCACAGCAGAGGAGATTTGCATGGCATATTTTGATTTGAATGTGTTGTTCATTTTGGCGTCCGTACAGATTATTATGCCGACTCTTTATAGAATTGGCTTTTTTACAAGGGGCCTTTTGTTGCTTTGTTAGTTTATAGTATCCCTGTTTCTGCTACATAGATGATGATAATGATCTAATTCAGTAGGCTGGAGTGTTTTTGTTTTGGGTTGGGTTTTTTTTCAGTTTTTCTGGTAAAATTTATCATTTCATATTTTCATTTGATTATACATCATGTTTTTCTGTGTTTGTTGTCACTTTCCATTTGGAAAGTGGATGGAAATTCACTAGGCAATGTTTGCCCTCAAATAGTGAACTGTTCAAAAAAAAAAAAAAAAGTTAAAATCACCTCCTAATTCCAGAAGTATCGTTTTGGTGTTAACCTGATGAATTGATAACATTTCATCATTTGCTCTTTTTTCTTGTTAGCTGACCTCTTTGTTCTTGTTCCATATTTTTCCTCTCCAGTGAGGAGGTGGCCAGACATGGCTTCACAGTCATTGTGGACATGCGTGGTTCTAAGTGGGACAGCATCAAGCCTCTGCTGAAGATCCTGCAGGAGTCTTTCCCTTCTTGCATCCACGTTGCTCTCATCATCAAACCAGACAACTTCTGGCAAAAGCAGAGGACCAACTTCGGCAGCTCCAAGTTCGAATTTGAGGTGGGGGGTCATTTTACATAATCTTTCTGCCTCAAACAGCAAAACATAATCCTCTTACCTTTTCTAGCTCGGGTATTGTTGTGGACGTTGCACATGATCCATTTTCATTCTAATCTCTTTTGAGAATATAGTTGTTCTGGTTGGTTTTACACTTTCTAGCAAGAGTCGGAGACATTAGTGGTAATTGGAATGCTCATTATATTGGTACACTACAAAATGGGCAATTTGCTTTTAAATGACTGGAGTTTTATTTAGTTTAGCTTAGCCATCAGTCCTAATTTATCAGCTCTAATTGGACTGCTGCTTGGTGACAGTGGAGCTGCTCTGTCCCGTGTGGGCATGTGGTGCTGGTATATTTAGTCCTGACCCAGTTACTATGGAAACAGGATATATAGGACATGTCAGTGTTTCATCCCAACAGTGGCGAGTTGGGTTCGGACAAGCCGCTTGGGTTTTCATGTTGTAAAACACATGTACGCGAGCGGGAAGTGATCACGATCGGAGAGGTCGCACAATTAGATGCTTGAGATCAGCTGGGGGAGGTGAACAAGATGTGCTCTCTCCTCTCTCAACAACAGCCACTGAAACGCCCTGACTGCTGCTGGACCTGCTCAGTAGCCAACCACACAAAACGATTGTTTTATTGAGCAGCCCACTGGCATGAGTGTGTGTGTGTGTAGGTTCACACCCTCTGACTGCAACTGCTCCCCAGGCGGCTGCAGGAAATGTGGGTGTATTCTTAGCTCCTTTGCCCCGTTAAAAAAGAGCTAAAGTGTACATCAGCTATTGTAGAGTCAAGGATGCAGGACAATGTGAAGTCTTTCATCTCACAATGGCAAGGATCAGCTCTCTGTTCATTAAAAACTCTACCAAGTGCTGGAAATTGATTTTCTTCTTTGAAAAGCTGCAGGCATTTTTCATGCACGTGAAGCCTGTTATGGAATAATTGTGAATGCTAATGAATGTTTTGTCATTAGTACATGGTTCGCCTTATTTAACCTGATTAAGAAAAATCACTATTTATTCTGTCTTTTTTAAATGTGTGTCCTTTCTGAAGTCAGCTGCAGCAGTTTCTGTTTTCAGTTGCGCTGGAGTTATTATCCATTGTCTTATTAATGATAACACAAATACTGCATGAAATTTCTGGATTTTTTTTTTTTTGCCCACCCCCACCTAGCTAAACAGTCGACATGTGCAACTACTGGCTCAGCACATTCCTTTCATAAGCTTCATTTCTGAGTGGGCTTTCTAGGAAAACTTTTGACGTTTCGGATTTGATTGTTTTATAATATGATGCTGGCAATGGCGAGTATGGCAGTGGTGCTTTTCTTCTGTTCTACTCTCTTCTGCTCTGCTCTCTTCGCTTCTCTTCTCTTCTCTTTCTCCCTCCTTTTCTCCCATTCCCATCCTCTCTCACTCTCTCTTTCCTCCACCCCCAACCAGACGGTGATGGTCTCCTTAGAGGGCCTGTCCAAGGTAGTCGACCCCTCCCAGCTGACAGCTGACTTCGAAGGCAGCTTGGAGTACAACCATGATGACTGGATTGAGGTTTGCCAGCCTTCTGTTTCTGATTGATCTTCTGCTGTTGGCTCAGGGGCTAGACAGTAGGCAACAAATCTGTTAGAGGAAGGATTTCTCTATTGATCTTTTTAACATGTAAAATTTTTTAGCAATTAAAACAACTTTGATTTTAGGTGTGGCCCTATGTTTTGATTAAGAAGACAGCACTGACCTGAGCAGGAAAATATTTTTTATCAGTTCTTGTCTTTCTTCAGTTCCTCATTCAGGCAAGAGTATTTACACTTTGCAAAATGCGAGTCACTTCTAACATTCATCTCAGGTGCGGCTCTCCTATGAGACGTTTGCTGGAGATGCGGCCCGGGCCCTGGCGCGCCTTGAGGAGCTGCAGGAGACCTTGTCTCAGCGTGACCTCCCACGGGACCTGGAAGGGGCCCGGCGACTCATGGAGGAACACGCCGCGCTGAAGAAAAGGGCCACCAAAGCATCAGTGGAGGAGCTGGACACCCAGGGACGAAGGCTGCTACAAAGACTACAGTCACAGACTGGGGGAGGCGGGGGAAGTGGAGAGGGAGGGTATGGTAATCGAACCGGTGGAGCCACTGGCGATTCCAATGACCACCATCACGGGCTCCACGCATATGCTGATGCACATAACCTGGTGGCCAAAGTAACGGGGCTGTTGGATAAGCTGCACGGGACACGCCAACACCTGCAGCAGCTGTGGCACATGAGGAAGCTGAAGCTGGACCAGTGTTTCCAGCTGCGCCTGTTTGAACAGGATGCTGAGAAGGTTAGAGTTCGATTCTCTTCCATGCATGCATGCCAGCCTAAAACAGTTTTTTTTTTTTTTTTAATATCACAATAATCTATTTATTTAAGTCCTCAGATCACCTTTCATCCTCATGCAGGCCAAATCAGGCTGTGTACCTATATGAGGGCTTAACAGATTTACTAGCACACTGTTACTACTTGCCTCTGTTGACAGAGCATTATATTATTATTCTGATGTACAATATCCCACAGATATTTTTAACCCTTTTTTGTACAGTGATGTGCATATGATAAGCAGCAGTGAATCTTTTTAATTGTACGACAAGAAGAATTGTTTTTGCAAAATATTTAGTTCTGTGCAGCAGAATTCCACTTTTGATTTGATTACTCTTCATATTTCCGCTGTTTACCGTTGAACATACTTTTCTGTACTGATGCTGAATTATCAATGATGTTGAGTTTGCATGGAAGATTTAGACATTTTTTAAGGAAAAATAAACAAATTGTATTGTTTTCAGTCAGACAGGGCTATAATCACACACATACATCAAATAGTTTTAGAGGAAGAGACTGAGAGTCAGTCGACACTACGAACACATATAATAAGCTACATCCTTTTGTTGAGCTTCCCACTCATTAGAGAGGAGCTGGACTTGCCCCTAGACTTTAGCACAGAGATGAGTGAGAGGTCTCAGTTAATTACAACAACACATACACCTCCTTGTATTCTCACTATTGCCGTGTGTGTAAGCTATCCAAATTATTTTACTCCAAGTTACCGTTATATGTCTAGGGCTGGCAACAAATGAGACCTGAAATTGAAACAACAATACTTCCAGCAAAGGAGATTTTTTCACATTTTGGAAAGAACCATTATCTGAGGTGCACTTCTTACTGGATGTTATCATGTTGCTGAATCTGGGCTGCATGTGTGTGACTGTTCTAGTGGCTGCAGTTTCCGTCCAATGTTTTGTTTTGTTCAGATGTTTGACTGGATCATGCACAACAAGGGGCTTTTCCTGACCAGCTACACAGAGATCGGAGGGAACCACCAGCACGCCGTGGAGCTTCAGACCCAGCACAACCACTTCGCTATGAACTGCATGGTAGGACGCTGTCTTTGGTTACTGCCACACATGCACAGTACACACAAGCATGCACACATGTGATGTGCACACACACATTGCCATATCACAGATAGTCATCCTCAATGACAGGCTCCCCCGTTGCTGTGATATTGTCTGTCTTGTTGTTGTCTTTCATATTACTCAGCTGTTTTGCCACTCTGACCCAACTCTAACCTGCTCTTTCCAGCCTTGTCACAGCACTGTTCCCATAATTGACCCATATTGCCCTCCTGCCCCTCCCACAGCTGTGTACTGCCCTCTGCTGCTCTGCACCACACTCATCCCTGTTTTCCTGTATGTTACAGTAGAGGAGGAAAATAGTCTGCAGCCCAAGTGTATCTGTGGCAATTATATTAGCCATCCCTGTCTTTCTTTCGCCTCCAGTCTTATCCTGTTTTTAATCTCCACCTGTTTTCATCAGCGTCTTCCACCTGACCCCTCACAATGGGAACTTGTATTATTTCTCTGCAATCCCTCTCTCTTATTAGTCAAATCAGGTTTACAGAGCACGCCTCACACAGGTGAGATGTATATACTATCAAATAGAATTAACAAATACAAAAAGCACTAACCTTATATCAGTCGGTCATTATCGGATTACCAACTAGACAAGGTCTTACGTTAAAGAAAGCTTGGTTTGTTTTAAGCCCACTTTTAAAAGAGTCAGTATCCCTGATCCAAACTGTTGCAGAAAGATGGTGCGCAGTAGGAAAAAGCCCCACTGCTGGTCGCTTTCTCTCCCACCTGCCAGTCCACACTCTGTCCTACTTCCCCTTACCTTGGCACGTCTTATCACCTGGAACTTGGACTGCACTGCCATGCTTCACACAGCCCTCACCACTTTTTCCCCAGTCTTTTGTGCTGCCCTGCTTATAGCTTTACCTCTCCTTGTTCTCCTTCACCTTCTTCTTCTTCCTACCCTCCTTCCTCTCCTTCCTACTAATAATAGCAATACTAAACTTGATTGATATTCCATTCTGTATTTATATATGTTTATGTCTATATATGTAGGTAGATAGATAGATAGATAGATAGATGGATGGATGGATGGATGGATGGATGGATGGATGGATGGATAAACAGCACTTAGTTACAAAGTGCTTCTTCTTCCTCTCCTTCTTCTTCCTCTTCTTCCTCTTCATAACAACAGTAATAGCAGAAAAATGCTACTAATAATCATGATAATGAACTTTAGCACTTTTCATAACAAATTACTGCTGTCTTTGCTGTTTGCAATTCATGTTTCTTTGCTTTACGAAGAAAACATGAATTACAAATAGAGGAACATCAATATCATATATACATGAGAATGGAGAGAAATAAAAACATTGGCCATGTTTTAAAACAATATGAGACACCAAGAAAATATACTAAATGAGACCAATCCAGCAAATTGCCCCACCATTTATTTGCCAATGCCAGCCAGCTAGCCTCTTCATACTGTCGACTAGAGAGCCAGAGAACTGAGATTGCTTTTCAATAAACTGCTGATCAATCAGCATTGCAAGTAAGGGCAACATTTATGTTTTAAGTAATGCAACTACATTTACGTGTATTGAGAGCTTGCTGTCAGCAGGTGTAGAGAGAGGGGAAGAGGGAGTTGTATCTTTATTCAGTAAAACAAAGTAAGGTTGATTTAATGCTGCCTCCATCACTTAATCATGTAACAGAAGCAAACACTGTGATGGTTCATTGGCTGCCCGTCTCCCCTATTCCCAAAATGAAGCAGACCAACAGGTAAATGGATCAAGCATCTTGGTTTTTCTGGCTCCTCTTTTTATTTCAACCTATTAGTCTAAGGTCTGTCCCAGTGTTTTTGACATGTCAGATTTACCAGATGGAGAGTGAAAGAATCCCAGGCCTTTGCCTTTGGAGAATTTTCACTTGCAGTCCCAGACACAACATTTTGTCATCATATACTCAGGCATGCAGTGTTCTCAAGTTAAGTGTGTTTACAGCCTCTTTCAAGTTGAACCTAAAAATACCAGGTTTGCTGTTTCACCCCAAGTCCGACCTTTGGTCACTGGTCTAGCCTAGCTGTTCTTTGCTCTTGTCTGCTCTCCCTTGAGCATCCTCTCCCGAAACCTGAGCTGCACTGTGCTTCCTTCCATGGCCCTTCTCCTCCTCATTCTGTGCTGCCCTGTCACCTCCCATCATCACTGATGCCCACATGATCTAGCAAGAGAAAATGAGGCTCCTATGCAGCTAGCAATCCAGCCAGTTAGTGCACAGGAAGTGGCACCTGTGCTGGTCGCACAGTGCAAGGGCTCAGTTTGGTATTTGTTTTCAGAGTTTCTTCATTCTTTGAGTATGTCTGTATTTTTCTTTTTCTCTGTTTCCTTTGCATCTTCCTTCATTGAGGCACTTAGCTGGTATTTCCATCCAGAGCAATTTACAGTGAATAAGGAACTTTCTCACTGAATCTGCTGCTTCTTCGTCGTGTCTGCCCATGGGTCTCTCCTGCTGCCTCAAAGACTTTGTAACAACTTTGTAACAACAACAACAGACTTTTTACAATTTGTTATTCAGCTCACCGCCTGTGCCAGTAATTAACCTTTCAAAATTGAG
The DNA here is from genome assembly GCA_900302555.1 of Myripristis jacobus. Taxonomy (NCBI): domain Eukaryota; kingdom Metazoa; phylum Chordata; class Actinopteri; order Holocentriformes; family Holocentridae; genus Myripristis; species Myripristis jacobus. Next base: position 41,774 of record OMLB01054515.1, read on the forward strand.
AGCTGCAACAAAAAATAACAAGACAGAACTATGGCAGGTCCATGGGTCAAATGGTTACCCCCGCCTCATTCCCACTGGCATTATTGTGCATGACTAGGCCATCACTGCTCAGTGGATCACTGACAACAACATGGCCATGGTATTGTCAGCATGAATGCCCAGCCTTTTTTCCACTGTATTAAATTATATGCCTTTTTACTTTATCTTTTATGAGAGCTCCATCAAAAGAGTCAAAAGAGGGGAAAAAAAGAGGGAGAAAACATCGTGGCTGCAATAAGGTTTTGGAAATTTCTTATTTGAAGAAGACACAGCAGGATACAGAAATAATTTGGAGATAGGTGCCCAAGGTTCATGAGAGAGAGAGAGAGAGTTAGAGACAGAGCGAGACAGAGAGAGATGTCATTTAACAAGGCAGAGCAGGAAATTTAGCAACTTTGACTTGTAACCGTCTGACAGTTTGCCTGGAATATACCTAATAAATTTTAAATATATATATTTTGGGCTGCAATTGGCTTTAAATCTCTTTAGGCTGTTCTCTCTAGACTGCTCTCTGACTATTACACAACCATATTTTTCCCATTCCAGTGTAACTAAAGCTAGTGTGGCAAAAGTTGGAGGCTAGGGAGACTGTGGCCCAGAGGGGGGACCTGAACCTGAGCGGGCCCGGAGGCAGTTTGAGCCACCGCCCAAAGCCAATTGAGTCAACACTGGGAACTGTGATGAGCTGCTAACCCATGAGACAACAGTAGTAGAAAGGATGGAGGGCAGTGCAGTGTAAACACACACACATACACACAGTTGGGTGCACAGAGGGTGACCACCGCCCCCTCCACCCATTCTTCCACAGGATGCACTGTTTCCCCTTCCTGTTGCCTGCATGACTGGTTGGAAACACACGCTGTCAGGCTCATGACGGTGTTTTTGCGTGATGGACGTGGTGTGTTTACATGGAGGATGTTGATCAGGGTAAAACGGCATGAGCGTGCGTGCCGGTGAGTGTGATAGCATGTATGATGGTGGTTGTGTGTGTGTGTGTGTCAGGGGTGGGGTCAGTGCAAAATAAGAGTGTACGTGAGTGTTTGTGAGTGTGTACATTTGCTTCTGCTTTTTTATTTGTGTTCTTGCAACACTGCCTATATCTCCATGTTTGTGTTCTACCTGTTTCAGTGAAAGAATGCACCTTATTGCTTATCCTGTGAAAATCAGATGAAGCAACACACTTGTGTGTGGCAGTTTCCCCTCATATCAAGCCGTTGCTCCATCAACATTGCTTCAGTATTCAGAGCCAGACACAATACTTCAGTTTAAGCTCAGGTTAAAACCACAGGCAAATCAAACCGTGATGGTTTGTGGTTATGTAACTGATAATGCGTCATGCTAATTGTAATGCAATAGCCGGAGCTATGTTGTTGTTATGGACACAACTGTATATGAAGGGATAGGTGGATGAGAGAGCATATTTAAAGATTTGTGAAGGTTTTACTGGTTGAAATTCTCATGTACACCCACTAGTTCAGGATGTTGTCACTACTTAAGATATTCTGTTTTACAGGAAGTAGAAGTGATGTGAGGTCATTTCATGGGGACTTTAAAACTGCACTTTGTGAGTAAAGGATCCACCAAATATCATGTTGATTCGATTTGTGGGGACGCTGGTGGACCACTTGTGTTTTGGCTAAATGCTGGGGTCTTAGAGGAAAGTGACACCACAATTATTTTGTCCCCCAGCACCATTAATATCATGTTTCCCTGACATATTAATATGTTGCAATGGTAAACAGTCTGCTACACAACTATGCAAATGATGCACAATGCAGATACCAAAGAGAGAAGTCCTGAGGAAGACAGCATGAATGTTGTCCGCACAGGGCTGTGCACTTCTGCCACTAAACACAAGCGACAAGTAAACTGATGCTCCGAAGAAAATTATTTATTCTTTATAATTATTAATTCACAACAAATAGTACAAGACTAAAGTGCAGCAGAGAAAAAACATTTGTAAACAGATTACTATTCATAGACACATAAATAAGCTTCCCTCTTTATATACAGTACGATTTTTCAACCCTCAGTGGAGCCACACACTGTCCTCCATAAGTACTCTGCTACTGCTGGTATTTTTTAATTAACATTCAAAAAGTGCTTCATAATTTAGTTCAGACACAAGAACAGTTCAAGAGAGTACAAGTGGCTGTAACCTGAGCGTACTGTTAAGATTGACATTAGATGGATCTCTTTTATGACAGTGCTGCAGTTTTTTTCACTCTGGAGAAGAGAGATGTTCCTTTAAGACACATCCTCAGCCTTAATCCTCCTCACTGGAACAAGCAGCAGCAAAGGGCCTTGAAAACCCTTCAAAAAAAGCACATGACATGCCCCTTTTTCTTAGAAATGACTTCTGAAAATCACAAAGAATTGTGTTGTCTGTCTATCAGTTCCAAACTCTAAGCGTAAAGAGACTCTTAGCCTTTAGACATGTGACTGACCAGGCTGGATGTCAGCCTCTTTCTTCTCATGCTGCTGTCCTCAGCCGGGCTCGTGGTTGTGGATATTTGTGGACATTTTGGCCTAAGGGTTGTGCTAGGGGAATCGTCATAAGGCCATCAAAGTCAACAGGAATCTTCTATGTTCAGCAAATTATTTTGCAGTCTGCTCATTTCATTCACAGATATGTTGTGTACTTTTTATGGCATTTAAATACAGTTAGCTATAGTAAGCTATAATAGCTATAATAACCTTTTGGGGCTTACGACTGAACCATTCTTAATTAACCCTTTGACTTGCTTTGTATGTGGAAACACAAGACTTGTCACAAGACTATGCAGAGACCCTGGGTAGGCTACAGTGTCACAGGAACCCTTCTTTTATTATAAACTACTGTAAACTAATCATTATTTAAGTTAGATACAGGTATCCAGTTAACACGCAGTTGACAGCAGCAGACAAAAGCAGATCAAAAGCAGAAATTGATGAGAAGCATGAACATCACAGCACACCTAATTACAAGGAGCATGAAATAACCCAAAAAACACACTCTTAAAAGGTTTACTAAAGTATAACATGTGGATATGATACATGAATATCTCTGTACAGCTGTCCTTTCAGCTTTCCTTCCATTTTCAGTCAGGCCAAGCCTAAAAAACGGGCTCCCTGACTCTAGGAGCAGAGTAAAGGAGTGCTGCAGCTTCCAGTTTTCCAGTTTCTCAGAGTAATCGCAAAGTCTTCCATTTCCTGACATGAGGGCAAATAACCATGATAATGATCAACATTATGCCATTATCTCCCCTTTCTTTATCAGTATGACACACAGCACAGTCCCACACGTACGTGCATTCACACACACACACTCATACCCACACTCATACCCACACTCTCAGAAAGCAGTGATTCTTATTCTCACCTATAGCGATGAGTCATTTATTGTGATCTGGTTCGGCATCCACCATCCTCCCTGATTCCCTATATTGAAGGGAACAAAAGTTTAATTTAACTCTTCGTGGCACAGCACAAATAGCTACAAGGATACAAGCATGCAACTATGCAATAATTGTTAACAAATGTGTTGTTAATACATTTGTTTTTTACCTAGTGGATGTGTAACCCTGATTGTAGTTTTCAATTCTTATTAGCTGAGATATTTTACAAAGCATTTCTGAAATGCCCAACAAATGAACATCCCCTTTCTTCTTTACTACAGTAAGTTAAGAAGCCAACTGAGGCCATGGTTACAGTATTATTACACTGGCTAACATGCAGTGAAGGCTAAAGTCAGACACACAAAAAACACAGCCTCTTGTGGCTTACTGAGTAAATAAACAGGAGAAAGAAAAAGAAATATTGCCACAATAACTGGCATACCATGCTTTATGGGAATTATCATGGAGATCATTATGGAGATACAGTTCTGTCCATACAAACCATAATGCCTTACATGAAATGTCTCACTTAAATCAAAACAAAAAAAATTTACAGATTTTAAAATCATTTGATTTCAGTTCTAACTTTTGGGACATTGTGTCCCAAAATGTAATTTGTATAGTATGTTCTAATCGTTGTGACCTAGAAGTAAAACATTTTCCTTGAGGTCATTTTTATTTATGAAATTATTTATGCAAAAAATAACCAAAATGTAGATTCATTTTTATATTTTCTCTCTTTCACCCCTTTTGCACCAAAAGGTTCCTGGTCTTGCTTTTGCAAGAGTGCTCTGAGGGCAAAGCAGTTGTCCTCAGTTCTGGTGTGTTTGTATCGTGTGAGAACAGCGAACCTAATGCAAAAAAGGAGGTGTCTGTCTAATCATTGTGTGTGCAACTGACAACAGCAACACAGTGAACATGGAAAATGTCAAAGCGGTCTTTATGTTCGTGGTTATTTTCCACTGTGCCGCTGTGATGTTGTATCTGGTTTCGGAGAGGAGATGCATGCAGGTTGAAAATGAGATTTGGGATGCTAGAAAGGCAAGAGCTGACTAAAGCTAACTACTTTTATGTAGCGTAATGTAAACTGCACCTGGACCATCCCCAGGGAGTATCGTCCCATTGGTGCAGGGACTGTTTTGGGACCGAGGAACTCTATTTCTGGGCTAATAAGAGGGACTGGTTCCTCTGGTGGAAACAGGGGTAAGAGTCCCAGCGTCCTTAAAAAAGTTCCTGTGTTCTGGTCCCAGTGCTGGAAAAAGGGTATTTGGCTGAAAGTGCACTGCAAGCTACTTTTTTGTGTGTCAGAGAAAGTACTGTCAGAACGCACCTGTTTCATGTGTTTTCCTCAGTCAGCTCTATGTTGCTCTGAGAAACCCTTTTATCTGTCAAAAAATAAATAAATAAAAATCGTGATTGGGTCTTTAGTTTGCCAGACTTTGCCTGGAGAAAAGGCAAAGTCAGGGACAGTAAACAGGATTCGCTTGTATTGTTTACTACAGGAATGATTAGATGGTGTATTTTTTCCAAGATCTTAGCTTTAAGCCTTATCTGCCACATCGTTAAGTGTCTCACCACCATTGAATGTTCACATAAAATCACACTCACGGTAATCACCCAGGACGATCAGCCCAATAAGCATGAGACCGCACAGCACCCTGAGACACGCTATGGCACTCTTGAGGCGAACTATAGTGATAATATAGTGTTTTATGTGTTGTCAAAATCATGTGTTTCTATTTTAACATGCATTTGTGTATGTGCTTGCTTACCTAATAGACTTGGTTGCATCATTTCTGGTTCATCTTCTGTGTTCAGTGGGGCTGTGATGTTTGGAGTTGTCATGTTTGTCCGTGGTCTGTCAGCAGGGAAGTAATCTCCTCTTTGCTCCTGAGATGATTTCCTCTTGTCCCACTGAGTTGGGTTTGTGTGTGTCATATGTGCAAATGTCAGGTAGATGGTGCAGCAGAAGACCTAGTTAAAGGGATTCAAATCAGATCAGCCACCGAGGAAACCATGTGACCAATTGAAATCAGGCAACGCTGGACAGAATAGACAATAAATGAACCTTTTTTGCATCTTTGTGCAGCCATGAAACAAAACTCAGACTGCACAGTGCAGCCACGGGACAAAATAAATTGAAGGCTTTGACTTGAAGAAAAGTAGTTATGTCATGCTGTGCTCCCCGAGAGGCTGTGGTCAAACTTTGCCAGTGATATATGCAACATTGCACACTGTATACCATTATATACCATTATAAACCCCGCATAAGATGAAAGTTTAATGATCATGGAGAAATTCGGTTGTTTCAGCAGCAAATCATAACAGATAACAACAAGACAATTTCATGGAGTATAAAATGAGGATATAGCATGTGGGTGATGCAAGCTGTGCAGCCAACAAAGAAGCTGTATATTAAAAATGCAGTAACAGGCTTGAGGGCATGATCAATTCCAGTTTGATGTATATAGAAGATATTTCCTGGAGATTAGTCATTCATGTAAGGAGGGCAGGTGACAGGCTAATTTAACTAGTCTGGAACTGGTCTGTGAGATAAATCATGCTTCATTCAAAGCTGTGATTTGTATTGTTTGTTTGCCTTGTAGCTTTCACCCGAGCTCTGTTAAGTTTAACCCATGAGCTGACATTAGCACCTGCTCAAAACCTCTTCTTTATATTGTTCCCTTTTTGGGTAGTCAGCCAATCTGAGATATTATGGTATGTTTTGGGAGGGAATTGGAAGTGCATGAAGAGGTGCAACAAACAGAATTCATCAAAATAAAATGTAATGAGAAATTAAAATAAATTACAACTGAGGTCATATTTTTATAGATTTAAAGAGTATCCAAACCTCAAATCCAAATGTCTGTGAAGCCTGACCTGTAATGGTAAAAGTAGGGTGCCTGGGTGAAATGGATTTCTAAAATACAGTAGTTACGTGGTTTTTATGTGTGATTTGTGTTTATCTATCCTCTATTGATCTGTTAAAGTCCAAGCTTGCATCAGGAAACTCCACGAGTCACATTTATTTATTTATTTTAAATCTATTTTAATGCTAGCACTCTACCCCTTTTACTTAGCAGTGCGGTCTGTGTGAACTCTTCTACAACTGGATGCTTCATTTTCAAAAGTTAATCATTTGGATGAAGTTAATTATTTCCAATCTGTTGTAACAAGAACATCCACAGCCAGTTTTTTTGTTTTAATTATTCATGATAGGCAGCTCTGTTTGGCTTGTTTGCAAAGAATAAGTATCCTGTTTGAAACAAGTGGGATATCAGACATGTTAATCATCTAATAATACAGTGAAAAGACACTGTTGACTTTTTACAGTCTGTTTTTTACCTTTGCTTAGTCTCTGCTATTTAATACTGTCACCCCACATATTTTTACTTTTAAGACCCTGTCAAGCTAAGATTTGACATAAAGTCATCATACCTTTATTTTACTTTGATTGCGCCGACAAATTAGATAAAAACTAGTGTACATAAGGCAACATCAGTGCAGGTAATGGAAAACAATATTGCATTATTCATCCAAACACTCCCATGTGTCGAGGTTGTGTAGCACTCTGCGAGGTCTCACTTGTTTTCCGAACGCGAGGATCTCCCCATTGTCCTTTTTGCACAACAGGAAACGTGTTAAGATGTGCTGTTGTGAGAGTTGTTCATGATGTAATTTGATCACACAGTGAATACTACTGAGGCCTTCTCCCAGTATCTGCTTCCCTCTCTTTAGACTGATTGACTTCCTCATCAGTTTTGCATTAACAACATCCTCCTCCTCTCCCTATCTCTGTTTCATCCTCTTACCCTCACTCTCTCTCACTCGGCCTCCCTCTCCTCACACACTCTCTCGCACTTCGCCTCCATGCCCTCATCAGTTTTAAATTAGGATCACTTCCTGTCTGCCTCTCTCCCATTCATTCTCTGCCCTCCCCCATCAGTTTTAGATTAAGGCTGCACCATCGAGTTGTCCATCCTCTGCTATTTATCCTAATTCATAATGTCCCACAGATGGCACACAGCCCTTCAGGCCAGGTGGTTTTGACTAGGTAGCCCTGCTTCTGCTTTACTGCTAAATGAGTGTGTGTGTGTGTGTGTGTGTGTGTGTGTGTGTGTGATTTTGGGTGGATGGGTACATGTGTCTGTGCCTCTGGGTCCTCAAGTGTGAAAATGTTCATTAGGCCATATGTATTCCAAATGAAAAATAAGAATAAATATTTTATAGTGCTAGTGAAATTCCTGGGTTTGTTTATTTAATAATTGATTCCTTCATACATTCAGTTATTACCTCCTTTGGTACTATTACAGCATTCTATGTTTGATGATTTTTAACCTATAATAGCATCTAGATATGTTTTCCTGTGATATTGGGTAGTATCCCTCTAAAATGTATTACACTGGTTCTGCTTCTGGAGAGATTTGTGTGTGTGTGTGTGTGTGTGTATTTGTGTGTAAGCATGGACTGCTGTGCGTGTGTGTATCACAGCATCCCTACTGCTGTGCATTTCAGAGCAATTGGACTCTCTTGACTGCTCATGTGAGCCATTCGTCTAAACACAACACCATGGTCTCTATTATCCTCCAGCCAGCAGCAGACTCAGTGCAGTGCTGTTGATGTCCCAATAACATGCTTTTCCTGGACTGAGGACAATGGCTAACATCCCCAGATGGGTTGCACACAATAATGTCTCCTACAAGCAATAATAAAGCTATTTCTAAACAATTCTTAAATGCTAACATCCGAAAAGACACCATCAAAAACCATTTTGAAGCCTTTCTCAGAGAATGAAAAGTTGAAAAATATTTTGCTTCACATATTGGGGCTCAGATAAAAAGTTAAATAAACAAAGCGTGCACTCTGCAGGCTTTTACCTTTGATGGAAACCAATAATGTGGGTTGCTAGAATCACCCTTCACAAGAGCCCTCCTCTGTTTCAGCACTGAAGCTGGTGTTTGGTTCATTTTCCCTCCTGTTGTGATTGGAACAAGCCAACAAAGAGCCATAATAGGCTGCAGGAGCAGTAATTGAATAGAATAATAACAGGCTGTTAACACAGTCGTTAATTAGTGTTTGCTGATCCCTGCCTATCTACACCAAACAGCTTGGAGTGGACTGAAAGGTTAAGAGGAAAATGGGTTTGTTTTTATTACTCAGATGGGGTGTGCATTCCCAAGTGGAATGACCAGTGTGTGTGTGTTTGTGTCTGTGTGTCTGTGTGTATTGGAAAGTGGGAGAAACAGTGGAGGGGGCAGAGGTAGAGTTGGACTTGAGCTTTTATTGTTCTCTAAAATCCCTCAGCCTCATCCGTGTCATTTTATAACCCTAGACAAGATATTGCTAGCTGATTTTCAGTGGACATGTGGCTACAGTGCTATAATTTGTAATTGTACACATTGTCTATGAGATCATTATGATCACCAGTGTGGTCTGCAATACTACAATCTGTGTATTGACCCATAGTTTTTGTGTCTTCCTGTAACAAAGTAAGATGAGCCCTTCCCCATCAAGGCAGTGAAGGGTTTATGTTACTTTGTCACACAAACCCTCATATTTGCATTGTCTTTATTTAAAAGCTGTTCTAATTGTCAGGACATATGTACATTAATTAAAATGTAAATGAAGCATTACAGTGCGACAGAGATGCCCTGGCCTACCAACTGTATTTTCCAGATGTAAGATGTAGTGTTTCGCACAGCTTGTTGGTTTACATCAGAAGGGTGGGGGGATATTATTGATGACTTTTTATTGATGTTTCCTTCAGCAAGCACAGTCATGTTTATTCAGGCACTTAAGTCTCTCAGTGTAGTATAAACTAATGGCATTAGTTCTGTTCAGTTTGTGACAGGGCAGACGCACTGCAGTTGCAATGAATTATGGTCATTGTAGTCCACAAACATGCTCTCAACACTTAGCAGTATCAAATCTCAGGCATTTCAGCGTGACACAGGTGGAGACCACCAGCTTCACACACCATGTAACCCAAAGCGAATCCAAAAGAATATTTTACTTTTGGCTGTTAATTTACCTGGGCATGCTCCCAAATATTGTATGAAACAGTGTATATGAGTCAGTGGTGCATCATGTAACCTGGCAGCTAGATATCAGCCTCTGGCTTATTAGATTCTGGCAGCTCAGTGCTCAGTCAGCCAGGTTCAGTATTTTCATAAATCTCTTACCATGTGTCTCTCTGTTTGAGTGTGTGTGTGTGTGTGTGTGTATGTGTGTGTGTGTGTGTGTGCTCACATTGATCAAACCATGTTACTTTTTATCCTACTTAGATTTAAACAAGCACAAGGCTGCGTGAATTTTTAGCTGAAATGACAATCCAGGTTCTTCGGATGTCTAACTGTTTGTCTCTGTGTCTTTGTCCCCGTAACAGAATGTGTATGTGAACATCAACCGGATCATGTCAGTAGGGAACCGGCTTCTGGAGTCTGGCCACTACGCCTCCCAGCAGATCCAGCAGATCTCCGGCCAGCTGGAGCAGGAGTGGAAGGCCTTTGCCGCGGCACTGGATGAACGCAGCACACTGCTTGAGATGTCTGCCAGCTTCCACCAGAAAGCAGACCAGGTATGAGCATCTGATGCAATATTCATGCACACACAAAAGGCACAGCACGCACACAGCCCCAAACAATCGCTGTATACAGTGACAATATCAATAGACTTCCACTTGAAAGCTATGCACTATATGTGCTGCATAATTATTGTATGGACACACATACTGCTGTCAGCAAGCCTCCACAGGACTGACATGAAACACACAAGCACACACACAAGCATATATTATTGTGTGTGGGCACAACAACACACACACTGACATGCAGAAAAGTAGCCGCATACATTGCTGCTGGATATGCTGGAGGTGGAATGAAACATACTAGAATTATTTTGTTTAGGTTATTGAATACATTTTTCAATCATCACTAATTTCTTAGTCGCTCATTAGCCCAAGACTATTGTAGCTTTATACTATTGACATTTATAATTTATTGTTTTATCACTAATAGATTTAAGACCATTTAAATGATCATTACTACTGTACTTTCCATTGTTTGTGTACAGTATTAATCCATGAGACAGTTGTTTAAGGTCTTCCGTGTAGGGTGTCAGGGTCAGAAATTAGCAGAGATTTGGGGCAGAATGCCAGCAAATAAATGTAACATATCACTTGGATATGGGTGGAAACTGCTGTAAAATAAACAGCTCACTTTCTTCATTTTCCTCGGTGTAAACTTGTCCCTTGGATTTTTGGTTTGCATTTGTAAAGTGGCTGGGACAGTCCCCTTCCCTTCAAGCATTATTTAACACATTAGAGAGCTGGCAAGCTAGATCGCCAGCTACCTCTAGTTCCAACATAGAGTGCTTTTTAATTTGGGGGGAAAAAAAATAAAAATAAAAATCCAGCAACACCCTTTGAGGCATGATGAGAAGAAGTTCCAGAAGAAGCCAAACAGTTGTTGAACTTCTGTCAGTTTGCCCTGGGATTAAAACAGCTGTCAAATATTTTACTGTTGATCATTTGAGGATTGTTTTTAATTATGTTATGATCTATTATTAAGAAAAAATATGCTTAAATAAATCTATTATTAACAAAATATGTTTGAACAAGAGTCATTTGCTATTTTAAATTGCCCTGGAAATGGTCCAAAATGCCTCAAATGCCCAAAATACATTTCACAAGAGGACAAAAAACTATAATTATAATAATAATAATAATAATAATAATATATTGTTTTGATACTAAGGTAATGAGACAGGCCAAAATTACACTGAGGAAATTGTGTTGCACGTTTCAGCTTGTGGCACTGTAGCCTGTATTTTTGGATCAGTCCACTCCAATGAGATAAAACCTGTAAAATCAAGCAACTGTTGCAGTAAAATCAGTACTTTAGTTTTTGATTCTCGTGTCACTTGAACTTCGTAGTTTGTCTTTTTTCTGTTTTCATTTGAGTAAGATTTCACTGAAGTTGAGCTAGATGAGCTCGAGTGCAGATCATGTGTACTCTGACCAATTCTAGTTTATTCATGCACGCATACACACAAACACACACACACACACACACAGATTTAAGCCATCTGTCTTTTGGTTGTGTGTGTGATCCATATCTGCAGGCTACACAAGCTTCCCCTCAGCTGCGTTTGTTTCTGACTGCGCTTTACAGAGAAACTAGTCTCCGTTTGTTTGACTATCACTGCTAGTCTCACTGGGTTAGTTTATTAACTTATTAAATTGTGTTCGTCATAATACTTTGGTTAATAGAGACCTCTTTGACGTGACATTGGCTGCACAGCGATCCAGAGGAATGAACATTATTGTCCTGCTGCACCCTCCAGCGTAGGTAGTTTTCAGCCATTGTGAGTTACAGCTAACTGAGTAACAATAATCCCAGTCTATCTGTGGTTCTCATCAATGCTGGATGTTTTCATTGGTAAATGTTGTGCTACTTAATTGTGTTTTGGCTAGTTAACCACTCAGGCCTCAGGAAAGCAGAAGTTTGAATGCTACCTCATTGTGCCTGTGATGCAGGCTCATTTGAATGGCTCATGGTCAGAGAAAGGCTGCAATAGTCAGTCGGCACTACGTTTTAGAGCAAGTACAGACCAAAGACCGTCTATAAGTGAAGCATTCAGAAGTTACTGTCTCAAAACGTTGTGTGGCAGGTGAGCATTTTGGATCAACCCAGCAAAGGTTAATTTTAGTTGCACCGAGCTCCAGGATCTCAGGAATGCAAACTCAGGCCATATC
>OMLB01054517.1:0-19389 GCA_900302555.1 Myripristis jacobus
TTTCAGCGCTGTGGACGGGGACTCAGAGCAGGATGTGTTCAGGTCCTTGAAAAGTCTTAAGATGTCTAAAATTCAAATGGAGAAATATCAGACGTTCAAAATCATCAAAAATTAATTTTTGATTTTGTCTTGATAACATTTATCTAATTCTATGTGTGGGAATCATCTGTCATATTGAAACAATATACAGCCTTATTCCCACCAGATTTGCATTGCAGTGCCCCACAGCGGTGCCTCTTGAATGGTCCCCTTTTGCCATTACCACCTTCGTTTAAAAAAGTCTTTAAAGAAGACAGATGGGCAATGATACCAATGTGCATCCCTTTGTGCTGCCTTTGCCTTCCCACACAGAATGGCATTCATAAAGCGTCTCAGCAGAGAGAAAGAGTGCAAATGTTCTAAAAGTCTAACCATCTTTTGCTAATTATGGTAATTAGGGGTTGGTTAATGAACTAATCAAGGCCTAAGTGCCAGTAAAGCAGCGGCAGCACCGAGCTGATAGATCTGCTAGACAGCTGGATGCAAGCAGCTGCGGGCGGAGAAGTTGGGGGACATTAAACGCCACAACACACTTGAGATTCTCAAAAAAGACACAAAGGACCAACTAGTTTAACAGGGTTTGACGTCAACATTACCCTTCCTACTGCGCAAAGTGTCCAAACATAAACAGTCAAGAGTTTCAGCTGTCAACGAGACACCCACCATTTGAAAAAAAAAGTGATCGCCTACAAAACTTTTAATAGTAAGGAAGAACAAACAAGGGCACTTTTACAAGGATATCTGCTAACTTACATCTTGCTTGAATATGGGAATATGGGAATATTATTGGGTTTAACAGTGTCATAATACATGAGGATAGTGATGTTTGCTCTTCACAATTCATCTCATTGTGCAATAAAGGTTTTAAACCCACTATTAATTGAATTGATTACACTGATTATACTGATTTCCCCCCCAAGCAGACATGTAGTATTTTGGAAGCTGTCCTAATTCAGTTTGCAAGGATTAAACATAGTGGGTTCAACACCTGCTTGCACAGTGAGATGAACTGTGAAGACTGAACATCACTATCTTTGTGTGCCCAGTCCATTATGACACTGTTAAACCCATTAAGATGTACCATTGGTGAGCGGCACAGCACTCAGCAATAACATTAGGACTTTAATGATGAAAGGGTTCAGGATGTTCACGTTTCATCTTTTCCAATGCGGCACCTCAGGATAAAAAAAAAAAATATGCTTCATAATAGTGATTCATGATACATCTGTCATTTTTTCCCAAATATAGTTTGTTTAATGGCATACTTATTGGATGACCATGAAGAATAAGCTTGCACACCCAAAACATTCATAATATGAAACGCTCATTGGGAGAGAGTACCAGCCTGAGTCAAATGATGTAAACCAACTGGAAGGATTTTCAGGGTGCAAAGTTGCTGCTCAAATTAATAGATTTTTCGAAAAACACAACAAAACAAAAGCAAAAACATTTAATTAAGCTGCTTAGACAGGCTCAGTAAAGAGAACATTTTATTGCTTGCAGTGTGACCCATTCAACTAAGACCTGAACAAAGAAAAAAAAAAAACACGCCAAAAAGAAAACAGCGTATTAATTTCGTAGATGTGATACTTTTCCGGTGCTTCATATTACACTCCATTTGTTTGGAGGATTATTTTTAGATGTAGCTTTAGTTTGCTGTTCTCTACAATCTCTGCTTCTCAGGCCTGATGAATCACACTTCAAAAAGCCTCTCTCACTTTCAGGTCCATAACACCTATTTTCTAAAGAGGTTCATCTTTATGTTCTGTGTGAGATGATTAAAAAAAAAGAAATGCCAAACATAATCAATTTTTGTGTGTATGTGTGTGTGTGCACCTGTGTGTGGATGGTTGCTTTTGTGTGTGCACGCTCATTCCTGTGTGTGTGCATCTACATACACTTACCGGTCTCTGCGTGTGTGCACAGGTTGTGTGTGTGTGTGTGTGTGTGCCCTGTGATGTGCTTTTCAGCAGAGAAAATGGGGAAACAGAACAGCAAGCTGACCCCTGAAGTGATGGAGGATCTGGTGAAGAGTACAGAATTTAACGAGCACGAGTTGAAGCAGTGGTACAAGGGTTTCCTGAAGGACTGCCCCAGCGGCCGGCTCAACCTGGAGGAGTTCCAGCAGCTTTATGTCAAGGTAAGACTCGGCTCACTCACTCACATGCGCACAAGCACTCACGCTCATTCATATATACACACCGGGCGTACCTGAAAGCACACGCATACGTACACATCCACATGTACACAGACATTTACTGTAGCACACACAGGATATAAAATTTAGATTGGAGTTGACTAGAGTTCAGAGGGACACAAGACACATTAGCTGGGAATGCAGGGGTTGGGTAAATGAGGGTAGATCGTAGTGGAGAGTGAATATCATGTATCAGATTAGAGTAAAGAGGAGCTGAGCGTAGCAGACTGGAGGACAGTCGATTTGAGCAGAGTAAAATACAGTAAATCAAGAACAGGCCGAAAATTATAAGTATAAGAGGCCAAAGCTCTCCTGATAAAACTTGCCGATGAACACATTGCAGACCACAACTCTCATGCAGCACATTCTGCACCTGCATGAGAGAAAATAATCCTCCACACCAGCAGGGGGCAATAGTCTCACAAAAGCAACCCAGAGAATCACAAAGTAAGGTAGTGCCAGCCCATCATTTTCGTGCCGCTCTGTAGGATCGGAACTGTACGGCGCTCCCAAGGAGTCATGCAGAGATTTTTCTTTTGTGTTTCTTTTGCGTTAGTTTGCGTTACTTTAATATGTTTTGGGTTTTCTCACAATCAGTTTTTCTCTCATTATAGTTTTGTGTTCTCTTGCAATACGTTTGCAGTACTTTGCAGTACTCCTCTAGTTCCGTTCCTTCTGAGCCATATGTCTTATTTCCGCTTCGCTGCTCCCAGCGTAACAGTACGGCACCCCAGTATGGATGAGCTCATTGAATTTTACTTTGAACTTGGTGTTAATTATGCTGATATAGTACTACTGCTCAATAGGCACGGTGATATGTGATTTGTGAAAGTAAACTTAAATGCATTCTCAGGTCAAGAGACCTTTGCACTGGGAGCAGCTGAGCGGAAACAGACATACGGCTATTTGTGCTCTGCTGCTCCCAGTTGGAAATGGATGTAGAAAATTATTGCAAGGTAATGCAAAAGAGAGGGCAAAGTTATTGTAAGGTAACGCAAACCAAAAAAAGTGTATGTGCACGTAAGCTACAGAGGTGGTGCTTGATAGTGGTGGTACACAACACATTGCACAAATTATAGGCGATCATCGTTCACAGAAGGCCATCAACGGGCCATCGAGGTCTGGTGGCTGGTTGTCGGCTTGATGAGTCAGGGGCTTTAGAGCAGTGGTTCTGTTACTAATAGTAGTTGTAGTCATAGCAGCAGTGGCATTAAGCCTATTATTACTGTTATTACCTGCAGACATAGTTGTAAGTAGCAGCAGTGGTGAACTTAACAGTAGTACTAGCAGTGGTAGTCATAGCAGTACCACTCATAGTAGTAGCTGCAGCAGTAGCATCAAAAATGGAGAAGCATAGGTGACAAATATCAAATATTAGTTACTACAAATTGTAGACAGACAAACACAATGCATTCTCTCTGGGTAATTCCAAAACTGGTATCAGCATGGTTGGTAGGGGCCACATAAATGTACTTTAATCACCACCACTGTGAAACTAGAATTGTGTTGCTGTTATTAAATAGATTTAAGCGGGCATCCTGCCATGTTCCCATTCGTCCCTCCCTGTATCTGGGCAGAAAACCATCAGAAGCTCAGATGATTATCTGTTCATGCTAATATGTAGCCGACTGTATCTCATTAGCTCTGATCGAGCTTTTGTGGCAGGATTTCTAAATAGCACAGTGTAAATTCATTCATTCCTATGAAACAGGGAGAGATACACTGACATCAGCGAAATAATCATCGTTTCATGCTGAAAAACAGATTACTATAACTAATATTCATTCTGCTGCTGCTTCTGTTCTGCTCTGTGCTTCTTTACTACTACTACAGTTTCTGCTATAATTGCAATTGGAAAAATATATTTATAATTAAACCCGCAAATTACAGGCGCTGTTGGCCTGCTTTAATCAAAATCAACCACTAATCGGATACGATCTTAACACCTGGTCGCTGTAATCTGTCCCTCACCGCGTTACAAAAGGCTTATCTCCACGTCTTCCTCTTTCAGATCCCGTGTATCTTTAAACGAGGCTGACTTCGCAAGAGGCTACGACAAGCGCCGCTCTCTGAGTAGTGTAAGAATAGCCAGCGTTAATCTTTTATCATCGGTGCTAGGAAATGCCTCATAACCAGAGGGGCTGCAGTTACGTAAAACACGCCCGGGTACTGAGGTCATGGGCACGCTTCCTCTAAATGCCAATGGAGCTCACGCATCAGCTCAGACGGGAGGAGACACTGGCAAAAAAAATACAGTGGAAGTACTGGAAAAAAATGGATGCTGTAAAAAAAACAAAACAAAACAAAACAAAACAAAAAAAACATAGGCATAAAGCACATCTATCAACACAGCCAGTGACATTTTCCATTTGGACCAATTCGTCCCATTAAAATCTACTGTAAAGCATCAAAATCCTTTTAAAATTGAGCTAGAAAAATAACCTAGACTCCTGGTAAATAAGGATACATATGGATGCATATACGCACACACACACACATAAAAAATATAATAAATTAGATGGAACATCCCTTAAAATCTCTTTACACTATAATTTGACAGCATACAAGCAACACTGGGTAGAAAATCTGCAGCTGCACAAAGGGGGCAACACAGCCCAGATCTAAAGGGGTCTTGTAGGCTGCTGGGTAAATCCTATTATTGATGCATCCTATTGTGTTTCTAGGCAACAATGTATCAGTGATAGGGCTTTATTTAAATCCAAAGGGCTGATAAGTGGGAAAACAGTCTGCTGCGACCTCACATTAATGGGACAGATTGTTCCTGTGAAGAGTGACTGTGTGCGTTTTTTGTCTGTATATGTGTTTGTGTGTGTGTGTGTGTGTGTGTGTGTGTGTCGGGGGTCATATGTTTGGTGGGAAGGAGAGGGAACAGAACAGTGTGTTTGCGTCGGTGAAAGTGAGGAAGAGAGAGGGACGGAGACAGAAAAAGTAAGCGCGTGGAAGAAAGTGGATATACATTATTCATGTTAGTCATTAGCGCAAATACAGTCATACAATGGAGCGATGAGATATGTCGGAGGAGTTGTGTGTGTATGTGTGTGCTTGTATGTGTGTATTTGTGTTTGCTTATGACCCTCCATGTGCATGCATGCATGAGATAGGCACGGTTCACCTTACACCTGTGCACTGAGATGGGGGATGGTTGGTTGATCTCTGGTTTGTGTTATCTCTCTCCCTCTCTCTCTCTCCATTTCCTACTCTCCTGCTCTCCCACTCTCCTGTCATGCCTTCAGATCTTTCCACACACACACACACACACACACACACACACCAGCGCACCTGTGCTAATTGTCCACATTCCTTTTCCACCAGTGTCACCACACCTCAGCTTTGTGGAGCTTATGTAGCTGTTTTAGCAGGACGCAGAAACACTGCTCTTTCTCTTTCTGTCTTTTTTCTTTTTTTTTCCGTCTCTTACTCCTTTAATTCCAAATGCTTTTTCAGAAGTAATCATCTTTCAAGCTGTGAGAGAGAGAGGGAGAGAGAGAGGAAGAGAGAGGAGGCAGGTGTAGCGTGTCAGTTGGAAATAATGGGTGTGCATATCTAAGGGCATGTCTGTGATATTCGTATTTGTTACTGTAGTGAATAGTAGATTATATTCCTTTGTGTGCGTGGCAACCGATATCATTCCTACGAATGGTTTCCTGTGATCAGGGCTGGAAAGTGAAAAATTGTATGAAATATTTTTATTTTAAAAAATCACTAAATTTAAACGATTCCAAAATGTAAATTGGAATAAAGTATTTTTAAAGTGAATGTGGTAAGGTAATGCTAATCTGCCACTCTAGTCAGGGGACTGCATGGATGGATGGAAATAGAATATATTTCAGTCCTTGCTTGTTCAGGACCTTGAGGGGAAAAAGCTTAATTAAACCGTTTTTAATTGTATTTATTCATGTTTGAATTTTTGCTCTGGTACATCCATCACCAATGTTGATAGATTCATCCAAGTATAATTAATCAAAACTGTGCCTCTGAGATTTGTAGCATTAGGTTTTCTTGAAGCAAAACACTGAAACGCTAAGAGCTAAGAACAAGAAAAAAAATACCACATTTTCATAAAATCACCCCGTGTGCTGTCACACCGCTCAGCTCCCACATAAGTATCTTGATGACATCTTGTCTGTCTTGCTCTTGGCTTTCTGAGAGGCTTGTTCACAAATCCTGACAAAATTATCCAAAATCAAGACTGACGTGCCACAGTTTTGTCTTTTGGATTTTCCCTTTAAGTGTTAGTGCCAAATGCCAGACGGCGATCCATAAGAAAAAAAAAAAATGAAAGAGGGCTTTCCGTGATAATTCACACTCCAGCGTTCGCATGCCATGGTGTGTGAAATTTCTCTTCCCTGACACGCCAACCACTGAGAGAGCCATTTGTAACAGGATAACGACACACCCTGAAATGCTAAGGCAGTAGACCAATGCCTAGATTTTTCCTTTTACACACACAGGACACGCGCAGGGACAGCAATTACAATCAGTCATAATAAAACATACTAAACAATCATCCATACACACACAACTTATGAGTCCTTCTTTCATTCATTTTGCAGTATAACACAGGAATGAAAACACTGATGGAACCAAAATACATATCTATATATAAATAAAATACATAAGATTATATTGTAATGAAAGCCAAAGTATGGTAAATAACAATAATATTGTGGGCTTATTACTAGTAGGCTGCTTCTGTTATAGCTACTACTTAGAGCTACTGTTACTGCTGCTACTATTACTATCATTATTACTAGTAATTATAATAATTATAATAATACACTTAGTCCCCATAAACACATCTCAAGTATCCATGATGTCTTTATCTGTGTGTGTGTGTTGACAGTAAAGTCAAATGAGCATCTGTCACTGCTGGTCTCCTGCCAGTTGGTGCTGTGTTGTTCTTATTGTGATGAGGAAGCATTGTAACATCGATGTAATGGACTTAGTCGTAGTTATGGTTTCTGCTGTGAACAGCATCTCTCCGTCTCTCTCTCTCTCTCTCTCTCTCTCTCTCTCTCTCTCTCTGCCTCAATCTCTCTCTCTCTCTTTCACATATTACTCTGTAATTGGTCGAATGAAGAGCATGAGGAGATAGAGAAAGAAAAAGAGAGAAATTATGGATATGATGCTTCTGTAATGTAAGTGGCCATGCTTGAAGTACCCAATCATGTATAAATGAAGCCTGTTTATGCACTATAATGAAGAGAAAGATTGGACAACAACAGAGGAAAAAATCTTTTTTGTACTTAAAGCTGAAATTGGCAATATGATTTGATTGTTGATATATTGTTGTGATATTCATGTGTATGCCGGAGGACAACAGGCATACACCTGTTCTTTTTGACTGTTATCTATAGGCTGTGCAATATGGACAAAATCTTCTATCACAGTGTGGATCATTTCATATCAGATGATGATAGATATCACGATACAATGTGTTCTCTCTAAATTTGATGAAAAAATTGCAAACTAACCACATGACTACTTTTTGATAACTCTGTGAACTCAAACACAAATGAAAAGGCACTCCTTTTATCTGAACAGAAATGAGGTTTGCTTTTGCTTTCAAACCTTGCCCTCGCATCTTTCGGCTCCCCCTGTCCTGCCTCTTACTCTCTAAAGTGGAAGGAGAGGTTTGTTGTTTTGGAGTCTGACGTGGGAAACCCTCTGCGGCATACCTGGCAAAGCGCCGTTTTCTGGTCGGTTACATGTTTCTTATATCCAGACGACAGAAGTACCACCCTGTTTAGGTACAAGTCTCTCGTCTTGTCTTGGTTGGCTGGATCCTGTTCTGTGTCACAGTGCTGTGGGGAGTTTTGTTCTGTGTCACACTCCTCCATGTTTGTTTGTTATTCGAGCCCTCGTGGAGTAATGGTATACAAGCCATCTAGCAACTGCATCTCAAGGTAAAATACAGACATAAAGTGCCTTTTGTGACAAGAGTGATAGAAACAACAGGAAGGAAAATCTACAGAGGAAAACAATAGAGTAAAATCTCCATGGATAGACATTTTTCTCCCATTCCATGATATCTATCGTCTTATGCCACAGGCCTGCCGTCACCCTATAAACCAGATGAATCAACCACAGACCTCCAGTTGCTCTCAGATTATCTTTCACACCCTGAGTGAAATGCCCAGCTCTCGTTACTGTCAACCTGCTATCACATCAACATATTTACATCATCCCATGCTATTTCATTTACAAATTAAACACTGCTATAAATAATGTATTCACCTTACCTGGTTTGTTCAATGTCATTCTCACTCAGCATGACGTGAGCTTTCTGTTGTTCGCCACCACGGAGGGAAAAATGCCAAAAGTTACACATTTTAGCTTTAAAATGTTATACTGAAATTTCCGACTGATGTCAGGGCTTCTGTGTGGGTGCAGAAAATCTTTAAACATAATGGAAAATTCCTTTGAATATTACTTGACAAATTTGGAGTTGACAGTCAGAGTTGCCCCACTATTATCAGCACACCTACTGATAAATACACATGAAAGTGTTGAAATCCAATCAAGAATTTGAGACTAATCAAATTAAAAAACAAATGCATGTTAAAGCTTTCTTGAAAAGGAGCCTGAGTGGAGATTTGAAGCATTCCTCTGGCACTTACCTACACACACACACAGACACACAGACACACAGACACACACACGCACACGCACACGCACCCACTAACAATGCACAAACACAGACACAGATGCTGACCTGGATATAGTTATATGGATGGATTTCGCTCTGGTGCGTCTCGCTTGCATGGCCTCAAGGCTTTTGCTGTGGACGGGCGTGGATTGTGTTTGTCTTTGTGTGTGTGTGTGTGTGTGTGTGCACCATTGACCATTCACCGACAGACGGAAAGACAGACAGACTGTCAGCCAGAGAGATAGGAGGGTAGACGGAGCGGCAGACTGACCCTGGCATCATCTGGGCTGCAGCCGGCGTTGTGTTTGGGAGCCACCGACCCAGATTGAAACATATGTCGCCTAATCACTGGAGACAAAGGAGAGACAGAAAATAGAGACAGGGAGTTAGATGGGCAGGGAATAATAGTTATAAAAGTCCCACTTTTTCCAATAGTTGTTGTGAAAAAACCTTGTCATAATAACTAGGGTAATGTTGCGCTGGGCTTCTACAGCGGCTCCCACAGTATATGTATCTGTCATATGTATCTGTCATATGTATCTGTCATTTCAACTCAGAACCTGGAATTTCTCACTTGTAAATTTCAGATCTGTGACAATATTACACTCACGGTGTCGAGAAGAAGACAGAACTCTATTTTCTGCAGGGGGCAAACTGAAATTGTATGAGGCAGTTTGCTTAATTAGTACATTAACATTCATAAATTAATTCAATTCTTCCTGTACACTATAAAAGGCAGTTTGTTTTCTGCCGTTTTATTGTGATCTGACGTCACTTGAGCTCAAATCAGAGAAACTGGAGCTCTGAAATGACACCCAAATTTCCAGCATGGGAACAGTTGAGGGTAAGGCACTGTTGGGGCATTGTAAAGCTAACAGATCTTTTCCCAGCAGCCATTTTGACATGAAATAGCAGGTAAACACAGGTTTTTACTGATGATATTAATTAAGGTTTCATTGAATTTAAGTGCAACCGAGTCCTGGTCCTGCTATTGTTCATACCGGCTCACTGGGAGGACTCTGTTACACTGGAATGAAATGGAGCCTTAATGAATGTCATTAGTTAGTCAGTTTGTTTTGCTAGAGCTGAGTGACCAGGGAAACTTGGCCAGTGTTTGCACAGTTAACAAGAAGGAAAACCACTACAGGAATAAACATGTCATAGACAAAACTGAACGGTTGCAACCTGCAATTGAACCTGGAAAAATAACTGTGGTGTATCTTCCCTCGGCAGAAAACTGAAAAAGCTATTTTACATTCATTTGTAGTGGCACAAATTCAGGGTTCTTTAGAGCAAAAGGTGGTGTGTGTGTGTGTGTGTGTATATATGTGCACATTCCTGTGTGTGTGTGTGTGTGTGTGTTTGTGTGTGAAGAGGAGAAGAAGAAGTGAGAGACGGTTGGAGAGTTGTCGACATGCACCATTATCAGGGTATTAGCGAGTGCACACAAACTTTATAACACACACATACACGCACACACACACACACACACACACACACACACACACACCAACTCCTCATCTCCCTTCCTCTCTGTCCAAGCCAGGTTGTGGCTGCCATGTACTAAAAATAGCTTCTGATGCTATTTTCCGTCGTTGTCAAAACACACTCAGACACACACACCTACACAAGGCACATGATGAATCCTGAGAAACAAGAAAGTCTGTTTGTGTGTGTGTGTGTGTGTGTGTGTGTGTTGGGGGGTGGGCTGTCTTCAGCAACATCAAACGCCTTGTGCTCAGTTGCAAACTTCTATTTATAAGTTGCACTAAAATATAGAAACAATCCTGCCTGTGCACTTTCCCATTAGGAGCTGATGAGCTCATTGGGTATTCTACGAGCTGCTGTGTATTACAGTGGCTTCCCCGGGGCTCAGGAGAATTCCAGTTGAATAATAAAAGAAAGATCGAGAGACGCCACAGACAAATGAGTCACTAATTACGATATCGAGCAGTTCAAGATGTTTGGGAGCCACTAGCGCGTGACATGGGCAACCTCACTCCGGCTGCAGGCGCAGGCCTCTCACACCGAATCAGGAGGCTGTCATTTGAACAAAGACAAATACCTCTTTTTGTTTCTGTCTGTGAATTTTCTCCAGTCTTTCAGAACAGACATGGGTGCTAATTGCCTTCTGTCTTGGTGTCAGCGATGGCAAACAAGAGTCTGAAACGTTGGCTGCATCAGACATCAGAAAACACACACACACATAAACACAGATAGGTGGACAGGAAGAAAGATAGATGGATGATGGACTGATGGATGAATGGATGGATTAATACTGATTGATGGTTGTTGACGCTTTCTGGCCTCTGCGCGACGTTTGCAGAATAACTCCAGACCCTGCCGATGTGAATTGTTGGCTTCACAGAGTCTCCTTGTGAGAGCGGAGGAAACAGGAAGTTAGCAAGCGAAAGTGCATTTAGATGCTCTGAGTACGATTATGAGGCTTGTCCTGAGGGTAAGTCTTATTTGGCTCGAGCTGTTTAGATCCACACACACACATCCTGGGCAAGTGGCGAAGCATCACATTATCATGACTATTCCAAATATTACAGCTGAAACTGAGCTAATACAGGCAACAAAACAACTATAAACAGGATCATTTCTGTACATGCCTCAATGTCACCAGGCGAATTCGAGCCCCGGTTTCTGCTGATCATAACAAGAGCTGATCCGATTTCACATTTACAAGAGCAAACTCAAAGTGGAACACCTGAGTGACTAATAACAAAATATCTGTGTGCTTTTAAATACGCGCTGAAGGTCGAGCAAGGTTGGCTTGGCATTTGTCAAAGGGAATAAATCAGCCCTCGGTAATCAATAGAGTGGCCATCTCCTTCCCAGCTCGCAGTGCTTCAGAGTCGGCTTTTATTAGGTTAAGAGTCACAGGAGACAGAAGCCTGCTTCGGCTTTCCCCTTCTCTTGTTCTTAATTTCATTTTCCCTCACTGTTCTTTTTGTGTTTTCTGTCTGTGCTGTTCCTCCCGTTTTTTGTCTCTACCACATTTTCTATCTATATGTCTGTCCATCTCATATAAGATGACTTAATAACACTAAATAACCAGAAAAATTCTACTTTAGGGAATTACTATTAGAGCTGTCCTCTCACCTGTCACACTTGATACTAAAGACACAGATGGGAATGGGAATGGGGAGGGATTGGGTTAATTTCATTGACAATTTATCTGGGATCTTGAGAAAACAGTATATTTTGTTATCAATGCATATGTAAGATCTAGTAAAGCTCCCATTGGTGTCTGAAGAGTTTTGTTCACAATGATTTATTGAACAAGGTAACAAATACCACAAAAATGAAACAGTTTGTGTGAGTTATTAAGAAATAATAGGTAATCTGAGTCCTTGTTTAACAAAATAACATGGATTGGATTTTCAATTTTGAAAGATGATCTTCCGGTAATTCTTTGTTTTCCTTTTGTTTTGTTCCCTGTAGTGTCGCATTTAGTTATCCTAATAAATACAGTTTTAGTGCTGGTATCACATCAATAAATTTACAGCTTGGCTTTGTGGTTCAGACGGTGTCATCATTTGACTGCGTTTATGATTTGACTTGCTGTATAAATATATTAGCTGAGTTGTGTAAATCAATTTGTGGTTATGTTTAGAGCAGCTCATAATCAGCGGCATCTGAATTTCATAGCCTCAGGTACAGTTTGCTTGGTAATTTGGCTTCCATCTTCACAATATGAATTTATAAGTGGAAACTAAGTGGAATTTGTTTCGGCTTTTGCATTTAAAATTGATCAGAAGCATCTCATTGTGTAAGATCATCCATACCCAATCACTGGATCAAAACACAACGCAGTTTTTAATGTTGTCTGCTGCATAGAATCATCACATTTTTGTTGTTACTGAAATGTTGGGAAAAAAAAAACCTGACCCCATACCTAAAGTAAAAATAGATTCAAAAAAAGTAAATAAATACATAAATATTGACATAAAATTAAGAATACATTATTTTTAAATAAATCACAAGAGTCTGTGCTTTTTGACAAAAAAAGGTTGTTTTTTTTTCAGGAAACAAAGGGAATTGCTAGAGGTTTATGTAAAATGTCAGATGGTCCACCAAACAATAAAGTGGTTTTCTAAACAGGGTGAAAGCGGGTGTTTTGCAGACCTGTCTTTGCCCACCGGTCCCCCTCATCATGAGAACACAACCGGCTCTCTGCTTTACTGCACCCCAGGGTTACACTGAATGTACTCAGGTTCAGGTCCACAGCTGAAAAATTGTCCTCACAGACATGAGAGCAGATACAAGGCATCTAGACCTCTCGTGGGTGATTTAGCAAATCAGCCGAGGCTCTCTTCAAGTCACTTAAATAAACGCGGCTTAGAGCGGAGGATAGAAATAAGCAGTGACAGGAGGGACTGCAAACACATGCATGTTTGCATATGCATTTGGAAGCGCATGCTTGTTCATATGCGCATTCACAGATATGAGGACAGAAGCACGTGTGTAAGAGTGGCAACAATGAAGGAAGGTTGATGAGTCGTGTAGAATATAGGCACAGTGTAAATAATGAAGGCCTAATGGAGACGTCCAGAGGAAATGGAAAGGAGGATGTATGTTTTGTACTCGCTCTCTCCCTCTCTCTCTCTTGCACACACCTCACACACGCATCTCTTCCTCTGTCTCACTCCACCCTACTTCTTCCTTTTCTCTCCTTTTCCTTCCCCTCCTCTCTCCCAGTTTCTCACGGCTGAGTGGGAAGCTTGCAGGCTGATTATAGGGTTTTAAAAGATGGCTTCAGCTGCTGCAGATGCACAACTTACACTGGATTTATCTTGCCGAGCATTCACAGACCATCCTATAGGGACTCTCCGGCAAGATAAGATAAGGCAAGCAGTCCCCATTTTTTTCTGTTATTTTGACTTGGTTTGAATTGCGCAGGGCAGCCCTCGGGTCTACCTGGCAGCAAATCTGTCAACCACAAGTGAGTCACCGTCGCCTTCCTGGCTCTACTTCCACATCTGACTTAGATTTACATCACCATTAAAGTGCCAAAAAAGGGTGTTGTTGTGGAATGCAATTATTAAATTGATGCACACATAATATCATCTCAGTAACAGAGAGGATAGTTAAAATCAGATCCTGGTTACTCATAAATCATGGATTTGTGCATTCTTAGAGAATTCTATCGAAATCAACTGATGTTATGAATTTTATAGGTGATAACATTTTGGGCCATAACGCCCAGCCCTAGCTGAATGTACTTTTTGTGGCAGCCTTCCCTCTCGCTCTCTGTCCCCACTGCCAATAACTATCCTTCTCACTGCCCTCTGGGGCATGAAATATGTTTCCACACCCAATGGTGCCATCTGCTGTTGCACTGTCACTTAGACTCATTGTGCAGAGTTAGCGCTGCCAGATGGGTGTTTTGTAACCACAGATAAACCA
This sequence comes from Myripristis jacobus, assembly GCA_900302555.1. Taxonomy (NCBI): domain Eukaryota; kingdom Metazoa; phylum Chordata; class Actinopteri; order Holocentriformes; family Holocentridae; genus Myripristis; species Myripristis jacobus. The sequence goes on from OMLB01054517.1 coordinate 14,322, forward strand.
GGGTTAGGGACAGGTCCCTTTCAAATTTCTCTTAAATCAGAGGCCGAATGTTTCTGTGTCGTCCAGGAATCTGTGGTCCAGCCTGCTGCAGTGGGCTGTAATTAATGAGGCCTCATTAAACGTTTCTTCTGTATCGTTAACAGGAGGCTTGCAGTATATTTTTTTATTGTTGGCAGAGGGAATCCCATCCACCAAATGCCACAAACTCTCTCTCTTTCTCCCTCACACACGCGCGCACACACACACACACACACACACACACAGAAAAACAGAGAGAGAGAGATTTGGTATACACCTACAGCAGCGCCAGCCACACTGAACATTGCTGTCAGTCAGCATGGGGAGTTTTTTTCCATTAAGTGGTTCCTCTTCTTCAAAGCCTATTGTCAGGCTGAATCAGAGGCTCATCCCTCAAGACCAAAACAATTCCATAGACCTTGACCGGAGACAAAGGTCACATGTGTATTAATGCAGTTAGATTACGCTGAAATAGCTAATGACAAATACCAACCGCAGTCGTCTTGCTCTAGCATCTTGGTGTGCAGCTGCAGCAGAAGAGCGTAGAGCTTCTTTGAGGGTGGCAGAGGCAAATCAAACTTACTCACTAAGGGAATTAGCATTTGCCAACCTGGGAGATCTTGAAGCTATGATGTGATGAGGAGACATTTTAGGAATGGCACAACATGTTTTTTGAGGCCAGTACCAAAATCCAGTATCTTCCCACCTCTAACAGCCAATATGCATTTTTGTAAGAATCATAACACAGATGCAGGTGCAAAAAAGACAGGTATGTCTTAAGATAATCCAATGATCTTCAGACAAAAACTGTTTCAGTTTTACTCTGTTGTGAATTTTACAGCTGTATTAAGTGACACAATCTTAGACAGAATTGGTCACACATGTGCCAGTTTCACAACCAGCCAAACATCAAGAATAAAAGTAAGTTTGGACTGATACCAGTGAAAAGCTGATATTGGCTAGAACAATTGTAATGTAAAACAGTTATAAATATTTTTCATTGCATTGTTATTATTCAGTACTTCCATCCATGTGGATTTTGTCTCATTTGCTGAAAGCAGTATAGTTTATCTCCCCAGTGTGGTGCTTCTGTGTCACAGACTTTAGTCAAGGTGCTTATTTATAATGTGTAACAGATTTACAATCTGCAACGTGCTCTTCTTAGCCTTTATTGTCAAAAAGCAGTCAGACACCAATAACCACTAAGTTGTTTAGCTTTGTGCGTGTGTGTGCGTGTGTGTGCGTGTGTGTGTGTTTGTTTTATAACTGTGTACACCCTGGAGGCTTGGAAGCAGTAGCAGCAACAGCAGTGCACTGGCTGGGTTTCTCTGGCTGCCTGGCATGTCACTGAGGGTTTATGTAAGAGCACACACAGCATGCACACACACATACACACACACACACACACACACACACACACACACACACTGTAAATACCCCAGTTATGGATAATGCATGTATTCCCCCTCTCTCCCTCTCAAGCCACTCCTCTCTGCTCGGTGAACTAGCATCTAAGCAGTGCTTTGGCAAAGCAACGTAAACAGCCATATGCAGTGACAGCTCGTGTTGTCAACCCAAGGCCTTGCTACTGTGTCTCAAAATAGGCTTGACTGCAAGTGACATTGTTGGGAAAGGGATGCATGAAATGTAAGGCGTTATTTACACAGCTGTGACAGAGAGGAAAGACAGGCAGAAACAGGATCCATATGCAGAAATTGAGCATTTCGAGGGGGCAAAGTGCAGTTTCTGATCTCAAACATGCTTATATGCCAGTGCATTAACCAGTCTGGGGCAAACCTGCCACCTACTGATGATAAAAGTGCACAAAGTCCTGCAGGGTCCATAAGTGACGATTGATTACTCTGTTGGCTTTATAAAAGTGGACTGGAAGTGTCATTGTTGGCTTTAGGCTGCAAATTTTTAATTGATATGCATCATACCTCACTTTCAATTGGACATATGCCTTTATTTTGAAATGCCTACCAGATAAATGTTTTTTCTTTTCCTCCCATCCTGTATCTATTCTATTCTATTCTATTCTATTATGTTCTGTTCTATTCCAGTCTGCTCTGTTTGGCGGGTGCTGAACAATGGGGACAATGGAGCCATTTTTCTTTTGTCACCGGTCCTGCCTGTAATGATAACATTCATCCATGGGGCAAAATGATATTGAACCATCCATATTGCTTAGGGAGAGGGAACTCGGGAACAAATGAGCTCTGTGGCTCCCAAAAGTGTGTGTGTATGTGCTCATGTTTTTAGAGTTTGTGTGTGTGTGTGGGATGTGGGAGGACAGAGATATGGTGAAGGATGGGACAGGAGGAGGAGGAATGTTGGTGTGCATGACAGAGTACAGTATGGTGATGGCAGCGGTCCAGGGCAGGCATTATAGGATGGTGAATGTGTGTATTATCACCCAGTGGGTCATGCCTCCGGGAGCCGTGGCTGCAGGGCATGTATTGGGCAAGTCTGTCGCTTGTCAGAGTTCCTGTCTGTTGGACCTGTCAGGTCTGTATATTGACAGCAGCACACAGAGGGGACAGATCCATCACAGCCTGGATGGCAGCCAGGTCCCGGTCGCCATAGTGATCCAGATAGAAAGGAGGATTGACTCATGATGTTTTATGACAGAAGGTTGTCTTAGTGAGTAAGATCCTATGTTAGCAAGGATCCACCCTGCTGAAGTGTCCTTGAGCAAGACGCTCAGTCTCTACCAGCTGCAGGGCTGCTGCTCTGTAGCTTAACGTGACCCGCCTCTCAACAGAGAACAAGCAAAAAGAAAACTATCCTCGTATGCAAGGCTTGTTTTTTTGTTGTTCCAAGCCAGCTACCAGCATTCTTTGTTACATTCATGGATACAATAAGCTAAAAATAAATGAAATTCCCTTGGTTTTTTATATATTTGTTGCAAAATATTTATATGATGTTTTATTTCCAGGTCATTTGAAGAAAAATGTTAGCAGAAAAGGGTTAACTGAAAAGGCTGTATAGGCCATAATTTATGTATGGGCTGCATTCGTTATTCAAAAGTTTGGAATTAGCTATTCAGTCTTAGCAAATAACTAAATGACTTGAATGCAACAAAGTAGAAAGTTATCAGGCCTAGTGTTCACCTGTTCAAACAACTGGACAAAAAATATATCACACACGACTAACTGTCACATTACATTGCTTTATCATTCTAATGTGACATGCACTAATGCGTATAATTTAGGAATTTGTCATAATATTAAAGATTTACAAAATTCAAAGTTTATTTTTCTGTTTGGAACAATTTGATATGATACAGTACAAAAATGTTTCCCCTGTGATTATGTTTTTATCCATTGTGAACTACCACTCCTATTTGGTTTTCCCCTCAGTTCCCTGAAACCCAGACAGTATCAGATTATCATTATCTATTTGCCTATAGTAGCATTATTATAAGACAGGAAAAGGTGTTGAAGATGTAGTTTTTATCGCTATTTGTCCACACTTCTTACATGGATGCACTAGGAAGGAAATGAGCAGCGTCAGCAGCTCTTAACAGAACTTGTGCTGCTGTACTTGACTCGCTGACCTACACATCAGAAGGCAGAGGACATGCATAAGATGCAGAGATCATGTCTGATGGACTTTCTTTTGGCCCCTGTTTTTATTATCCTTCATTATGCTTATCTGTATGTGTGTCCTTGGGTTTCTGGAAAGCACTTTGTGAGAATCTTGTTTGTTACAACCCCTCAATAATTAAACTTGAATAATCTTGACTTACAGGCTATGAACTCTATACAATATGCAGACATTATTTTCATGAGCCAATTCAGAGACAGTGATAACAAAAAACAAACAACATTTATCAGGATGCTACAGCCACAAAGACTGTGTATCACTTTATGGAAGCTCTCGCAAACCATTGGCAGCTGGAGATTACTTTGATTTACAGCATCTGTAAAAGATTACAGTTACCAGTTTTTTATTTATTTTATTTTTTTATTTTGGGGGGTAATCAGATAACAGTAATCCAGTTACATGCAATCTGTAACTACCCAGCTGCAACCGAATTTACATGTACTGAATAAATCTTGACTGCATTTAAATCCTGACCCCTCTGAGCTCATCACTGGAAGCTTTTAAGCTGCAAGATGTCGGTCCAGCTTAACTGCTATCTGAAGAGTTGTCAGCGCAGGGCAACCAAACACTAGATAGAGGCACAGTGGAACATTGCTGTTACCTAACCTAAAGAGCAAGGCATTTGGCAGCAACCTCAGTTCATTACAGTCATCTGTTCCTTTTACTAAAGAGCTTCTCATCTTAGATGTGCTGTGGGTTATTTCCTGAAAATACACACTGCATTAAGCTGTAACCCACTGACTGAGCAAGTGTACATTGGGTCCTTGTTAGATATCAAGAGGCATCTATGTCCTAGACCGCTTATTCTGGAATTAATAACAAAAATAAAGCATTATCTTGTACATATGGGCTTAAGTTGTGCATGTTTTTATATTCACAGTTGTTAATGCATTGGTTAAATATGCAATAATGTATTTATAGCTTAGTCTAAAACTGGGGAGCAGATCCCAGAGCTAATGGATAGACTGGGATGTTGAAAACGACATCTATTGCTCATAAGGAACCCTCTTGTGTCCCGTAATCTTGCTTAAAGAGCCAAGCATCCTGCTGGTGTGAAATGGGCCCCCATTAAAGTGTGACTCCATAGCATTCATCCTCTTTCTTTTCCTGCGTGTGTCTCTCCTGCTCGGTCTTGCTCTCTTTTTCTCTCCTCTACACGTCCCTCTCTCCTCAAACTGGTTTTCCGCCTTTCCTTTCTTTCCATGCCGCCTTTCTCCTTCATGTTCTCATCTCCCTTTCTCTGTCGCACTCTCTTTTCTCTGACTCTCGCTCTCTCTCTCTCTCTCTCAGCTTTTGGATTAGCACCAGTAGCAGCTTGCTCGCTGATTATGGAAGCTTTTATGTTCTACTTAACAGCAGGATGGTTTGGGCTATGTCCATTGGGAGGTGTGTGTATGTGTGTGTGTGTGTGTGTGTGTGTGTTGGGGGGTGGTGGGGGTGT
>OMLB01054517.1:19409-46368 GCA_900302555.1 Myripristis jacobus
AGCATCACCATTACTGCCCGACATACCTCCCCCCCAACCCTTCAAACACACATACATGCACTGACATTAGCCTTTATTAGGCCAGCTGTGCCCGACCGCCTGGCCCCTCCATGAGCGAACAAAACACGCCTGGCATTCAGCCTGTCCTTTGATGGCCGGCTCCAAATAACCATATCAAACAGCCATAACCGCAAATGGGAGCCAAATCAGGAGAGGAATAAGACTTAATGGAAATGTTAACAGCATAATACCCGTTGCTGCAAAGCCGAGGAAACTGTCGCTCTAAGTCCTGCCTAGGTCATTTGGTTGTTAAATGGCAATTTTGCGCCACCCAGAGAGAGGTTGTGTTTTCAGTGCAGTATTCACGGAGTCATCTTCGACAGTCCCCGTCTCTCCTGCCATTGATTTCTGTGACGTCCAGCAATGCGATGCTCCTGCATCTGACAAACAAAAGACGAAGCAAAGGAAGCTCATATGTAGAGGAATTTAGCAGCCTCATCACCCTGTCCCACTTTTCTTTCTCTTCTTCTCTCAGTTTTTACATAACAAAGCATTTCATAACTTGCCAGATTGTCTAGGAGCCGCAGTGGCACTCTCTCCACCTCTTTCCTTTCCTTTCCCCTCTCCCTCTGTACCCCTTCTTAACCACTTCTCCCAAGGCAACCCCCCCTCCCCTCTCTTGCTCCTCATCTCAATCCCCTCTCTGCAATTCTCCCCTTTCCTCCACTTCATCTCCTTCTAGATCCTTCCCCTCCTTTTCCCTTCTTCCCGCCTGGCTTCTCCCTTCTCTCTAACTCTCCTGCTCCCTCACTCTCCCCATCCCCATGACAACTTTTTTGTTTCCCTGTCGTCCCGTCCACGTGCCTCCTGTTCCTTCAGGATGGGCAGATGAGCCAAAGCGGGGCCATACAGGGGCAGGAGCCTGTCCTCATGGGAAGGAGCCACGTCGCATTTGTGCAGAAAGCATCAGGCAGCGTCCTGTGCATCCCGGCAGCTTCATGCCAGCCACGTCCCGAGGGGTTTCCTTACTCAAATTAGTTTAGCTTCTCTGGAGCAGAAGGGCAGAAGGGACCTGGATCAGGGACAGGGCTCTATCTTTGTCACACACTCTCTCTCGCGCTTTCTCTCTCCCTCACACTTTCTCAGTCTGTCCCCCTCTATTCTGTCACATTCATTTCCATCTCCCTCTGCATCTTTCTTTTTCTGTTTTCATTTTTCTATCCCTCCTCATCTGTTTGCGTCATTGTCATTACTGTCCCTCTCTTTCTCTCTCTCTCTCTCTCTCTCACACACACACACACACACACACACTCTCTTTCTCTCTCCCCTTCTGTCTGTTCTCCGTTAACTTCTTACTGCAGTCTGATCGGTTTGCTACTGCAGCAGATTTTTCATGGGTGGGACCTCATTGCAGATGGGCAATTTCACAATCTAACCTGACTCTCTCCATCTAACCCGGTCTCTCTGCCTTTTTGTTCTCCTCCCCCTGGTTTTACTCATCTTTTTATCTCTACCTCTCACCCATTCTCTCTTTTATCTCTCTCATTGTCTCCCCCGCCATTACACTCTCTCCCTTCCCCATTAGGATTCATGGCCCCTTCTTCCTCCCCGTCGTGACTCCAGACAGTTTGTGCGTGCTAGAGCCTCGTGTTTTTTTTTTCAGTTTTTTTTTTTTTGGTCTGTACGATGAGACTGTTTGCCACCACGCGAGCAAGGACACAATGTAGAACAGTCGTTCACACCCTGAAACAAAAGCACATGTGCCTCTGTGTATTATTTTACTCTACTTTTAAAGGTCTGTTTCCGTTTATGCATTTTACTGACATCTAGTCATACTTTCACAATCATGTGTCAGAAATTAGTTGAGACTGAGCCCAGTGTCATACTGGATGCTTTTTGGTCTTCATCATTTATCATTAACTACACTGGTAGACACCAACAAGTCCCTCCTTTAGAAGGTACAGTTCGTCAGCCATTCATTTCTCATCATTTAGGCTCAAAAATGTCAGTGGGTGCAAGACTATTGGAATTTGCTGTAATTCTTCATTCAAAGGTGGAATATTAAAAGGCTGGACCTACATCATTTCTTCTGAGCTGACTTGCCATGACTTTATTAATTCATGCTTGCAGCGTTCACTGAATCTGAACAGAATGTTGCTAGACTGACAAAACCTGACCGACAAGATCAAGTGCAAAAGCATCGCTCTTTCTTTTCCATTCAGTTTCTTTACCTGTCTTTCTTGGCAGCATTAGTTAAGGTTTTATATATATACTTTCTATGTATAAACTCTACAAAATCAAATCAAATCAAATCAAATAAAGTGCACAAAACAAGCAAGGGGCAGTGCCTCATGAAATGCGTTAGACTTACATTCCATTTTCCTAATAGAGACTACTGCTGCATCTGCAAGTCTCTTTTGTTTGTACAAGTCCTCTGAGAGGGCAGGCTAGCTCATCTTAGATTACCCATCAGCTTTTACCACGGAGGTCAAGTGGAAGGTTGTATGTAATGAATCGCTCGGCCACTCCTGGGGTTTCTGGGCTAGATGACAGGCAAAGCAAGGCTTCAGGGCTCGTCCACAGAGTTACTGTATTAACCCCTGAACTTGTGTACATGGCTGGTTTAGGGAAGGAACGATGACAGGGGCGATTCAGACGGCCAAAACCCAGAGGAGCTTGTGCCAATACTGAGAAACAATCAACAAAGAGAGAGAGAGATAGAGTTTGTTTTCTCTTATCAAGTCATGTTACTTTCATCTTTGAAAGGGTCCTTTGTTGTTTTCATGTCATTTTAATTAAAGTTGCCCAGTACTGATACCCTGTTTTATCCGGGTACCGGCCTCAACAAGAATGTTCTTGAGCATCAGTTCGACCTCTGTGTCTTAAGATATGTTTGAGTTAACAAACATTGACCTTGATCATATTTAATCTATACTTAACAGTCTCTACCATATTACCTAAATTTCATAATTTCTAGGCGCCTATGTTGGCCATTCTGTGATGTGAGCATTGAAGTCTTTGTGTCTGACGCCAGAGCTTCTTAGAATTATCTGGAACCATTGATAAGATGTTGAAAGTAGATGGTGATGACATTTTTTTTAAGGTTGTGTGTTGTCCTGTTGTTGTGTTCATGCCATGAGGGAAAGATATTCCCTTCTTTCCAAAGTTTTCCTCAGTAGCACTATGTTTACTCATCCCCACTTTACTTTAGAGAGAAAGAGTGATGATAAAGGTCTTGGGCCAGGATCCAATTTGATACCAGAGTATAATGAGGTTTAAGACTAACTAATCCACAGAGGGCTCATTCAAGCTGAATTTCCCAGGAGTTTGTTTAGCCTCAATTTGATGCGTTTTTCAAGTTATGTAACATTTTTGAATGATTTTCAGGGCTGTGGGGTTACAGCATTTAAGGTCTGTGCTGACGTAGAAACACGTAGAAGGGTGCAGTGGGGTGACGTAGTGAGTGGGGAGACCATCCTCATCTGGGGGTTTCTGGCCCATGTAACAGATGCCATCTGTCCCCGCTGAAATGTCCTTGAGCAAGGCACTGAATCACCAGCAGCTCCAGGGTTGTTTTCCTGTGGCTGATGGTGACCTCACTAGTAGGGAGGGGCAGGAGTAAAGAGAATTTCCCCTCAGGGATCAATAAAGATCACATTAGCATCGTTGTTGCCCGTAACTCATGGAGAGTTTAAAACATGTCACTAAGCTCAGGGAAAGACTGTAGGTTAGGGGACAATTTGGATGTGAGGTAAGGTTGAATGAATGTGTGCAGTAAGAATATGGACAAATTTTTACTTGCCTCTTGGTACACCTGAATTTATTTAATGGCAGTAAATCCATCGTTCTGTTACCATGTGACAGCTTCATTGCATTCAGGTTTTATCCTTAATTTGGAGGGAAAAAATAAATGTTTGGTGCTGGCACCAGCTAGAGAATCAATCCTGTGACTTGTAAGGGATGCTGGTTTAAATCCTCATTCAGAAGAGCAGAGTTGATTAAGATTTCCTCATATGCCTGTGAACACATCACTTAGCTTGAGTGATGCACAGCCTCTTGAATTATCTGCCTCAGTTGGCTCTGTAAGATATGCCTTATCACATACAGCTACAGGCTATCACAAAGTAAAGGATTGTCTCATTAAATAGATTCCTGTGGTTCTGATAATGATTCTTAGAGGGGAGTTTATGACTGTATTTAGAAAAGAAGAATAACATTGCATCAGCTGTTCTACATTATGATTGTGTCCTCCTCTTCCCTTTCCTCCTTCCAGTTCTTCCCCTACGGCGACGCGTCCAAGTTCGCCCAGCACGCCTTCAGGACCTTCGACAAGAATGGCGACGGCACGATTGACTTCAGAGAGTTCATCTGTGCGCTCTCCATCACGTCACGAGGCAGCTTTGAGCAGAAACTCAACTGGGCCTTCAACATGTACGACCTGGACGGAGACGGCAAGATCACACGGGTGGAGATGCTGGAGATTATCGAGGTATTAGAGCAGAGGACTGTTTCCCAAAGAACAATGTTTGATCCAGATTAGAAAAATGCCAATACTATTAAACCCGGTCCAGGTGTGAGGCTTATTGTAAATACAGATACAGTACAATTTCAAATATAACCAAGTACAGAGAATTTCAAGTGTTACATGAATAGTTCACCCAAAAATACCCCCCCAAAAAAATGTTGTTTCCCAGCACTCTGATACAATAGGCGGATGGGTGTTCCCTGTCAAGCTTAAACTGTCAAAAAACTCAATAGCAGCAGCTCCATCCAACTATAATGACAAGAATACCCCGCATAGCCCACGAAGAGTTTTTCCCCTAATTTATACTGTTTGGGGGCGGACAGACACAGTTTGCTGGTGTTCTTTGGCAGGAAGTAGCTCCCAACAGAACTCTTCACCCTCGAGCGCTGTGGATTATGTTGTCATTTTTTGTCTTTTCTACATATGTAAGATTAAATATCCCCGGTGGAGATAATAGGGTTATTTCAAGGGCAAGTTCCATAGTATTGAGTAAAATGAGGTGGTATAGGTTGCTTGATTTTTCAAGTTTGAAGTATCACATCTTTCCTTGACTGGATTATTGCTATTTAAATATTAAATACTGTTTTGAATGCTGTCCAGTCCAGTCCAGCTGATCTCCAGGTGATCTCCAGGTGATGTCACTTCCTGTTGTATTCTCTAGGTGACATCACTTGGCCCCACAAATAAGTCAGCAGTAAATGGCAATGTCAGTAGCATGCTTCGACCATTAGATGGCAGGCTTTTCACAGATACATGGGTTTAGTGTTTACTTAGTCTTTAAAAAGCAGACAATGGGAAGTTGCTGTGCAGGTCATGAGTTGTCACAAGTGCATTGTGTGCTGTTTAACCTGCTGAGTCACCAGGATGCAGCAAATTTGAATTTTTGACTTAGTTAAAGGTCACAGACCTGAGGGCTGAGTGGCGAGCCTGTGTGGGCTAACAGGACACTAATTATTCATGAACACAAAAAATGAAACAAAACAAAACATCCACAACGAGAAGCAAAACTGCACACTTAGAGCAACAGACTCTCATTAGAATTTTAATGTAGAATCTGGAAATTTATGTTGCTTGAGGACGTGACACACACACACACACACACACACACTCACACACAGATGGTTTTACGGTGTTTTGTTGCAGTTTTCTTACTCCTGGCTTGACTTTCCCACAGCAGATTTTGCTCAAGTAGGATTTGGGGAGTTAAGGTTGAATAAAGGAGTGTTACACACACGTGCATGAGCACACACACACACACACACACACACACACATTCACATGTGCACTCTGTCATAGTCCATTTTAGATCTGTTCGATCTGTTTTGCTAGAGTTTTGTTTGACCTTCCTAGATGGGGATTTACTCAAGCACAGTTTTTTGGAATTTGCTTGAGCTGGTGAAACACACACATACACGCACATGTGCGCGCACACACACACACACATACACAGCCGCCCAGAGCCCATATTAGTCTGTTTAGGGGTGCTTAGCTGGTGTTAGTTTGTGTGCTCCTCTCTCTCTTTCTTATCTCTGTTTTGCTGCTTGATGATCAAAGCTCAAACCGTCTCGCTTCTCTTCCCTGCAGGCGATCTACAAAATGGTCGGCACGGTGATCATGATGAAAATGAACGAGGACGGCTTGACGCCTGAGCAGAGGGTGGACAAGATCTTCTCCAAGATGGATAAGAACAACGACGACCAGATCTCACTGGAGGAGTTCAAAGAGGCGGCCAAGAGTGACCCCTCCATCGTATTACTCCTGCAGTGTGACCTCCAGAAATAGGCAGGAGAGCCAGTCAAGCGCTCCACCAGCCGCCACGGACTGCACAGAAAGAATTTCATGTTCCATTCAGTTTGCAGCTATTTCCACTGAAAAAAAAAAATGCTTGGACTACCTTTCAATGGATCCGCTTCTTGTGTTTGAAACACTCGTGTGCATGAGAATGTTATTTGCTATAAAAAGACCTACACGTAACATATAACAGTGTGCGAGTGCAAGAGTGCGGGTGCACACTCACCCCATACACACACTCACACACACACACACATACACACACACACACACATACACTACATGCACTTCAACACACACAAATACACACATCACTTACTACATATTTACACCTCGCACAAATATATAAATATATATATATAGATATATAAATATGAATATATATATTTAAATTATTTAAAGATCAACTGCCAAAATGTGAAGTGTGCAAAGTATTTTCCATACAATTTCATTCTACTGGAGCTTGCGCATCAGTGATGTGCTACGTTAAAATTGCCGCTACTCTATTTATTGTTCCAAGTTTACTGATGCTAGCTATATGTGTTTCATAATATTGAGTAATGTCAACCAAACCAAATTCCTATGATAATGTATCTGCCTCCAATAAAACACTCGATCCTTTCATCCAAAATGTTAGCTCTGGATAGACGAAGAGATGGATTAGCGTTTGTCCAACTTTTCCTTAACAAGAACATGCTTGTACTGTCGGTAAAACTGTAAATGTAGTTAATTTGCATGCCTTTAGGTTCTGCCTTAAGATCTCCTCTTTTTGCATCCTGTAAGATTAATCGAAGACAGAAAGCCTTATCAAAGAAACGCGGTGACACTTGAAACCGCGAGAAAAGATTTTTAATGACTAGGAAAAAAAATAAATCATACTGCAGTAGGTCCTTCTACAAGTATTGTCGTATGGGATGTAATTTCTGTGATCTGTCAAGACTTTTTATTTTGACTGCTATAACTGTGGGAGCATGTTTCCTTGTAGATTAGCTATAGTAGGATATATGTTGCTAAGAACTAATTCCCCCGCCCCTGTGCATATACTCTCACAAATCTATTTTTTGAATTGGTAGATGATGAATGTGGAGATAAGGCAAAGTCAACACATTTCTGAAATAGAGGCATATGGATATGAGGTAGAGGAGATCAAGCAATTAAATCAGGATTTCCCCTGTAGAAACGAATGGATGCTTCCCTTTGTTGGAACCAACCGCGGGTGGTGAACGGTTAAATTAGCTTTTAAAGAGTAGTCATCTACAGTGGAGAGGTTTTTAAGCATATGTTATGAAAGTTCACCATCACATACAGCTTTTTTTCTCCATTGAGCATACAGGTTGCATATCAATAAGCTGGATCCATAGGGGAATTTTTTTAAACACTCTTTGATCGTAAAGAAACACAGGAATAAGTCCAGTGCAACACGAACTCTCAGTTGTCTTTTTCAGTCAAAGTAAATAACATAGTGAGCGAAGCAGTGAGTGGCATTTCATTACACACTGTAACTAGAGAACAGCCCCTAAAGCCATGTGTTAAGCAGGTTGGACAATTCGCCCTCCCAACCCATGAAGTATTTCTCTCTCCTCTTACCAATCAGTCAATCTTTTTGTACTTTTTTACTCCCTTCTCTCATATTGTACACGTACTGATGCATACTACATGTAGAGAAGTTCAGTGTTTCCTTTCAAGATTGGTGCCCTTCTAAAATGGTTTGGAAAGAAGCTATAAGTCCAGTTGAGTCTGGAATTAGTTAATAAGATTATTCCCCTGGCCTTGATTGACCCTTTCCCAGCTGTATAAATTCTACTGCAGGTTGATAGACTACTGTGCCCTTGTTTTATGAGCAGTTTTCATACTGGGAGGCTATATGAGTCATTATGATCCGAAAATACCACACTGCAATAATGCCAATAATAGTTTACCAGTCCATTGCCATCTATCAACAGTGAGGTTTGTCCCGGTCTGTTTGTAATCTGAACTTCTTTACATGAACATGTTTGGCCAGAAAATGTTTCTAATTACAACTCTGTTATTATTACTATTGCTATTACGATCAAGATACCAAATGTAAGCAATGGCAACCGTGTACAAGGATTCTTTTGTAGCATGTATTGTGTCCCCAATGACATGGCTGCACTACTCCCTGTGTTGTGATTTAATCTAATAAAAGGAACTCTATGGGCCGCCGTCTGCTCTGGTGACTCAGCAAGTAGGAATTATCTGCACAAGCTCTTGCATCATCATACTGGCCTTAAGGTACTGGTCTTAGCACATAAAAACATTCATGTGCTGATGATGAGTGCTTGCACAGTCAGGGATCCCCACATTTTCCCCAAAATATATATCTTATTTTGCTGGACAGCCTTTGTAATCTCACAAAGGACATCTTTGGGAATGGTTGTCCATGCAGTTGTGATTCATAACCATACAATGGGCTTTGCCATGGGTCACACCTTATTGCTACTTACCTGCATTGCTTCACAATATGAAGAGAAATACAAAAGCAAAATGACAGCACCACTGATAGTAGTAGGAGGTAATATGTTAATCCATTTAATCAGGGTGACAGAACCAGAAATCAAATGTCAAATTAAAATCTGATATCTAGAGAAACTTGTACAAGTCAGGGGGTAAAGTGCCATAATTTTCTGTGTTGCTCACTCATGGACACATGTTATAGCTTTAACTGAAGTAAAAAAGGTGTTTCAATAATTTCTTTGTCCAGCTCAAATAGTTCAGGTCAAACTGGGGGATAGTAAGATAGGCATTTTAGTGGAGTTCTGTACCCTGCAAAACCACCAGATGTCGCTGTTGGACAAATACTTTCCAGGAACTCAACAGAGACAAATACTACAGCTTACAAATTAAGTGAAATACTGTGCACTGTATCTAAATATCCAGCTATCAATCCATCCACCACACCTATTGGCTTCCATTCAGGGTTACAGGTCACCTAAATATTGTATATATCACAAAACCATGTAAAGCAGTTAAGCGTGTAATATAACATGGTCTGTCAAAGTTGTACCACTGGCCTTCCTCTGACCCTGAAACTTAACATGAACATTTGTATTCCAGGTTTGTACACAAGGCCAATGACTTATTTCACTCCAGCACATCTTGTCTACTATATAAAGGAAATTGCTACAGGGGAAATGCCAATGAGACGGCCAGCCTTGTTTAGTCATTTGGCACAAAACCTCAAGTCATTAATTATGGGAAGGGTTCATGAAAAGGCTGATGCTTTCACCGTAAAAGCTGGCAGAGTACAACAATAAATTAAACCCCAGGGACTGCATCATCACACATGATTTGACGCTTCAGGCAAAATAAGAATATGGTGCCCTGCTGTCCTGCACAAATGTGGAAAGCGCTTGCAGTCTATTGATCTAAAGGGGTTCACACAGAGGACAATGCTTCTGCTTCACTCACAGACGGTGAACAGCTTGTATAAAAGGAACATTTATTTTACAAAGTACACTTTACAGTCTCAGGGTTGATAAGCTGAGGATTTCAAAACATTTACTCCAGACTATGCTCAACTTTTAACAATAAGAAAATAATCAGAGAAAATGTGGGTGCTGACAAATTGAAACAGGCCAAACAAAACTGTGAAACAATGAACTTGACCAGACTTTGCAACATTAACAATAGTGGGAAACAATACCCAGTTACTATAAAAATAATGGTCAAACCTGTTGATGTTTCATTGTTGTCAAGTTGGATTTTCCAACCACTGACACATAATTAAGTCTTTTCAATTCTAAAAATCTAGTTGGTAGATTAATTTTGAGATAGAGCAGGTATTGTGGTTGATGGGTAAAAAAAAAAGAAGAAAATCCAGCATTGTCTGCATTTTGTGATGAGAACTCCTCAGGACAAAACCATCAGACTAAATATATCAAAGCCTTCACACATGTAAAAATATATTGCCCAAAAGATTTTTTAACAGAAAAAAAATTATTACACTAAATATTGCTGGCATTCAACAAAGCAAGAAATGAATTTGTACATATGGGGAAACACATTCTGGACACGGAGGTGAGAGGAGAAAAGACGCAGTTTCCAGGCCATTACTTTGGAGGGTCCGTGTTGATGCCGTATTTCTCTTTTAGAAGTTTCAACTGTTCCTCTTTCTTCTTTGTGTCCATCTTCTGGAAAGCCTGAGGAAGATTAAAAGCAAAGGTGAGAAAGAAGAATTAGATCAAGTGATTTTTTCTTTTGTCTACAAATTGATATATCTTCAGAAATATAAATCCTAGTGCACCATCAGCCAACAAATGGTGCGTAAATATTGGAACTGCATGATTTTTGGATCAGATGATCACATTAAGAATGATAACATGGGGACAGACAGAATGGTAATGATGCTGATGGTAATGTCCTTATATTTATTTCTGATGAATGTAGAGAAACAACCTGTTGTCTTCTGATTATCCAGAGAAAAGAAATCTACGTTTTCTATGTGTCAAAGTAGAAAATATGTGAAGAGGCTCTCCACAAGGTGTAGGGAGCCTGAGGAATGCCCTGTCACTTGGCCATGAATGCATGACACTCACTCTGTTTGCATTGTAGTACAGGACCACCAGGTAGCGGTTGCAGACGTTGAAGCCAGAAAGGTGGTCACAGGCATTCTTGGCATCAAAGATGTCCTCATACACCACATAGGCTGTTCCTCTTGTTTCTGGTGTGTTCCCTCTGATGGAAAAAACAACAAAAAAAAACAAAAATCGACATCAACACCTGCTGCTTTCTTTTATTTGTAATTTGTTATTGGTGTTTATTGCTACTATGAAGCCCTTTGAGACAGTAATGGTGACTACAATATCATACTTGACTCTTATCAGAGCAGTTGTATTGACAGTAATTATTTTAGGAACATCTTTAATAACTACAATATATCAAAAGTGCTTTTACAGTTAACTATCCCAATTCAAATTAAATCCAAATCGCTCTTGTCTTTTAGTAAGGGATGGGAACAGAGAAACCATTCACTGATAAAAAGAACGGTGCACTGTCTATGCTAAAATCACACTTCTCCATTGCATGAGGAAATGCACTTTAACTCAAGGCAGAGATGTATTAATTATATTGCTTTAGTATGGAGTCATGCCTGAGAGTGGTACTGCAAGATCCGTCACTGTCATTAACAGAGTCGATGTGAACAGTCTTCAGTCTACAGTACACAAGCACTTACGTCCT
Source organism: Myripristis jacobus (assembly GCA_900302555.1). NCBI lineage: Eukaryota > Metazoa > Chordata > Actinopteri > Holocentriformes > Holocentridae > Myripristis > Myripristis jacobus. The sequence continues at coordinate 30,925 of OMLB01054517.1, forward strand.
GATTTGGCGTATTGGTCCGTATTTCCCAAAGATATCATACATCTCCTCGGCTGTGATCTTATAGGGCAGGTTCCTGATGTACAGGATTCGGTTGACTTCAGGGGGTAATCGGATCTGCAGCGGACACAAAGACAGAACAATTTGTTTAACTCATTCGCACCAAACTGGGAGAGCAAAGACAGATCAGCAACAGCTACATCTTGAATAATAATAGCTCATTTCCATCTTTCTCAAACATTACATCTTTGCTATCAGATACAGTGGAACAGGCCCAACATTATTATCTTCATCAGTGTTTTCTGTGTAATGTTAATACAGCTATGATAAGTGCTTTGGGCAATAACACCAGTTTATTAGTCCCTCTTTGCGCCTAAGTTATGTTTAATGTTGAGGTTCTCGTGTTAAAAATGTTTTTAATTATTATCCTTACCTCAGAAGCGGGCTGCACTACACTTTTTATTTTAAGATAACATTGGGGCTACATTTAAAGGTCATATTTTCTCTTGATGTGGTGGTGCAGATGAATACAGAGGAAACACTGGCTTTCTAATCTCTAAACCCTGAAATAAAAATTCCTCCTTCACCCTAAACACATGGGCAAATTCATTTCTGCCAACTGCGACGTTAACTAGCTTATCCTATAGGTAATGCCTCCAAAACCACGGATTATATTAGCTATAATGTTAAATTATCAGTAATAACATCGGACTTGACGATACCACTGTAGCATTTTAAGGGCTTCACCACGGTTCTAATAAATATACATAATCTGTTGTTGTTCTAAATGCATTAACGCAACACTAGAGCTTTAATTTTGTCAGTTTTAATCGTTATAACATAAGGTGAGAGCGTAACGCAGGTTTTAAATTAGATTGCGCTAACGCTACGTGTTTTCCGTTCGTTAGCTCACTGGCTAACGTTATGCTAACGACAGCTTCCCTATTAGCCAGCCTAACCAAGCCGATTATCTCTCAATACCGTAACTATTTCACAACAGTAGACGTGTATACACTTACATTAGCTCGTTTCGCTGCTTGCATAGCCATGATGAGATATGTTTATGTGTAAATTAGGTCGCCAGACAACAAACACACAGCTGCTTCGCCAGAAGCTTCTCGTCAAAATGGCAGCTACGCAGCTAAGGCAGTCGCCAGCTGATGACCAACTTCCGCTTCCGGGCAGACATGGATAAGTATAGCGCTTCATTTATCCTGACAAAAACAAGGTAACTTGATTTTATTTTGAATGAACATGTGTGAACAATGTGTGTGTTCCTGTTTTTATACTAATTATGTCGATACTCTCTCCTCCGTCTTCTTCCTCTTCGTCGTTTGCTTTTATCATAATCTGGCTGCAAGGACGACGTGTTTTTGCTGCCCCCTGCAGGATGACTGCCGCTACTAAACAAACCTACAGGTTCTACTAGGTGTACACTACAGGCTATATACAAAGTTCAGTGTATTGTGTGTTTCTTTGTTGTTGCTTATTGTAAACTGGAGTAAACTGACTATACAATAAGCAAGAACTGCTTTATAAAGCTGCCGATATCCATCCTTGTCATTCCCACGTTCAAAAGGAGCATATTTCAGCTTCCCTTCCAGTTCTCAGCATACACTTTCCATTTGGATTTTTCTGACCAAAGCCAGCCCATTTCTCAGCAATGACCCAGCTTCAGCCTTGAGACTTGAACTATGGCCCCCATATCCCTCCTATTTCCACCAAAGTTTATTGTCGCCTCATGAATGCTGGGTAAAAAGACCTGTCTTATTGCTCCTCTCCCACTCTCTTGGCCAATCTGGCATTATCCCATGTTTAATGAGACAATGACATTCTTATCTTCCATAGGCCACTGGCAGCTCCTCTCCCTCTCTGCATTAGTCTCGCATGCCTTGTGAACTGTTTCATTTCCATCTGTCTTTCACATTAAAGATATCTGCATGTGAACAGAGTTACACTAATAAATGTTAAAACAGCCTGGCATACCACTCTCAGGTCAGGCTGGGCTTTATATTTCCCTTTCTTGTTAATTAACTCAAATATTTAAAATGAAGAAAATGTAACGGCAAGGAAGGGACTAGTGAAAAGCCTGTATTATAGTGGCTAAAACATTAAAAAGCCACATGTTCTCGACAACTGTAGGTCTTCATCAGGACTTTAAAACAGAATACAAAATACATTTAATGAACTCATTATGGTCATGAACCAATAAAACATATGTTAACATATAAGTACAAATAAACCTATATGTATGTATGTAAAACATTAACCTTTGTGTCCCTTATAATTGCTATATCTTAGAAATGTATTAATATATTTTCAGTTGTGCATTTGCAACAGTGTGGGCATCACATTACATGTTGCTATGTAAACATTACATATGAAAATATCAGCTAAAAAACCAACAAATAACAACAAAAACAACAAGCACATAGATGATCAATGCCAGCACTATTATTGCCAAAAGGTGGTGGAAGTGGTTATGCAAGACAATTGTGTCAAAAGGCTGTTTATGTATTATTCAATATAATGTTGGATCCAAATAAACTCTCGACGCTGAATCATGCCCATGCTCTCCTGTATGAATCATGACTCAGCAAGATGATTCAGCATAGAATGAGTGATATTTTTCCAAACTTGTGCACACCACTGAACGCGTCCATGCCTGCACACTGTCTGCATGGAGGAAAGTCTTGGCGACATAATTTCTGACACAACACTTGCGTCGTAACCTCCTCTAAACCTTTTCAACAACTTAAGCAACACATGTGGATTTCATTCATTGTCCAACCTTATTGTTTAAATGTATCAGTAATATGTACCTAATGTATTTTGATATGTACATTTTCAGTTTGTAAGACTTCTGAAATATTTTCTATTGTAAACTCAATGTGTTGGTGTAGCATCAGCTCTGTTTAATTCATGATTATTTTTTTTTTAAATGAAATTCAAATGGATTAACACTGAAACTGACTGGAACTGACTGAGCTTTACTGTCAATCACACTAGGAAAAAATGTGCTCATGCTTTTACCACCGGCACACTCGATTGCTGCAATGTCCTCTTTTCTGGTGTTTGGTGAAACACTTTGGGTGAAGCTCATTGAGAATTGCTGCAGTTTGAGCCTTGACTGAGCCTAAATAAACTGATTTTATGACACATGATCTGCTTATTTATGAATGTTTACCATCTGTATGCATTAGTGGGTGGGCTTTTTCAGTGCATATCTTCTACCTGATGTGGTGTTCAAGGATTCTTGATATTTTTGTCCCTTTTTCTGTTAATTGCTAAAAGCAGATGATTGTTTTCCTCTTTTCAGGGATTCAAACATGGCATCAGCTTCACCCACACCAGCTCTTCATGACCTACAGTGACAAAAGCTCAGATTTATCACGAGTCATTTTCACACAACCTATCCACTGTTACATTTTAGCATGCCTGAAATAAAATCACTCTGTTCTTGTAAAAGGGAATGAGACACTATTTCTTACAAACTTTGCACTGACCAATGTAACTATAATTTAAAATATTAACCATCTAACAGTGATTAAGATTTCAAATACCTCATAAGATCTACAGCTGACCCTGCCGCTGCCCACCAATTTGTGATCATTCAGATATTTTATTATTATATCATCAATTATCATCAAACTAGAGTGCTCACACGTGGAATTGCTGGCAAACTCATGAACAGCAGTGGTGTTGTTGAGTCATTAGATAAAGAGGCAGGCAAGCTCAACACCATCATGCTTCAAAATTGTATTTTTTGATGCCAAAGGGTAGATGTTCAGTCGCTCCAGCCAGAATAGTTTGGTCTGTTTTGAACACTGAGGTATTCTCACTGGCCATCATAACAGCAGCAAACAACGGATGCCTGTCCTAAAAAAACTTCTGAGCAGAGGCCAGCATCAAATCATTAACAGTGCAGGTCAAAATTCACCTATTTAGTTTATTGTATTTACACTATAATATAGCAATTTGTCACCAGCCTAGGTTCTGCAAGGAGGATGAAGCCATCCTGAGAGCGGTGAAGTTTGCATTGCCCCTGTGTTATCAGATAAAACTGGAATTACTCCCAGAAAAGAGAGCAACACTGCCAGATTGGAGACTTAATGTGGGAAGTGGAAAATGATCAAATTGCTGATATGAGCTGATCATGAAGCGATGACATGCCATCATTTATTCTTGAATCTAAGGTAGGACTAATAGATATATAGATATAGATAGACAAACAGACATTTAGATAGAAGGGAGACATTGACTTTCTACATTTATATCTCAATAACATGGGGCCAACTGGACAATTCTCTATTACTGAGGATACTTATTTTCTCTTTGCTTTTCTTTCTTACTTCACCCATGTATTTAAAAGCCAAAAAAATATTATACAAAAAAATTATATTACACACTATAAATCAATACTAAACTAAAGTAAAACTAAAACTTGTGGCGTGATTTCTCAGCAGCGTGTAGTTGTGTAGCTGAAGCCGCATTTCCGGCTGGGTCAGTCAAATCCCTCACTCTGAACACGCGTGTCTCGGCTAGTTAACCCGAACTTACAGGCTACAGCTAACCTTTACCGCCTGTTTGCTGTGGAGTTGGTTAATGTTTTCACGATTGGTTTTCACTTGTCTAGTGCCGAACAAAAGCCCGTTTTCATTTAAGTGACGCAGTGTGTATATTTTCGGCGGCGTGGCTCTGTTGGAGTCACCGAGGTTAGCTACCTGGTCAAGTTCGTCATGTCGACGGTGTTCAACAAGACCGGGGTTTCAAACGGGTGAGTCACTGCTTGCTGTAAATAGTCAGAAAAAAATAGCCTAAGCTGCCTATAGTTGACATGGCGTCCTTATTTGCCATCTTTTGATCATAAGAGGCAAAATTACCGTGGAGACGCTAACATTAGTAAAGTTAGCTAGCACATGACGTTAATTACCGTTCAAAAAGTCCGCATTCATGTCGCTGCTGTGGTGAAGCGGGAGTTAAAGCCTTTAGTTTTGGGGTTATTTAGTTGTAAAATAAATGCTTTGTACCCGGTAAAACTCACATTGTGTCCAACCATCAAGTCGACTGGCTAATTTAACTTGATGTTGAATTATCTCTATCCTGCGTTTGTCTATTTGCTTCAGCTATTAGCATTATTTCACTCGATGGACAGTTTTCTAGACAAAGGCGCTTCTTTCTCTACATTTACCAGCATCGCGATTGATTCCAATAAAAAATCCAATCAGTTTATGCACAAATTGACCCTCGATAATTGGGTGTTAAATTCAGTCATTACAGCCAGTTTGCAGGTGAAGCACGGCCAAAATTGAACGCTTTTGACCCGAAGTGGTCATTCTTTTGATCATAATATCCCCCGTGTAAAATTAATGATTAACAATGAGTTTCACGATTATCTTAACATTCAACGCCAAACATGTATTTGTATTAAAAACAAACAAACAAACAAAAAAACAAGGATATCAAAAGCCAAACTGAATTTAATTGAATATGAAACTGCATCACTCTTTTTTCTGGCATATTGTGTTTGCAAGCCTATCCTGAATCCTCTCAAAGGACAGTTTCATCACATGGAAACAAAAAATAACCAGAAAACTCATTTTACTGAAAAAAATATAATTAAATGAGTAATTTGGTCAAATATAAGCAGGTTGATTCATAATGGCAAAAACAAACAAACAACAACAAAAAACAACAACAAACAAAACAAAAACGACGTTACAGTACATAATAAAAATTGCTTCATAATTTCTCCAAAGGTTATATTTTTCGATTATGGGCACATCAGCTTTATCTTTGGTTTGCTTGCCAGCTAGTAACTGTGTTGATGCAAACTGTCTATTTGGCTACTGATGAACTCCTGAGGAGGAGGAGAAGAAGGAGGAGGGGGCAGGGGCACACAGGTGTTTGGTGGCATTGATAGAGCAGGGCAATGCATTGCGTGCGGGGGTTTGTAGTGTCTGCATTGAGGGAAATAGGGAACTGGGCCAGTTTATAATAATGTTGGCTGGATATAATTGTGCCACGGGTCTGATCTGGCCTGTGGGTGTTGTGTTGGCTAGAGATGTGTGAATTAATATCTTTTAAGGAACGGAGGTCGAATTTAAAAATAGTTATAAAAAGCTTGTTTTCACAAAAGTTGCACCTGTTATTACATCAGTTTACAATCAAAGTCCATGTGGATGTCTTGTTTGTTTGAAACACAGATATCAGCATGTCTGTCTGCTATTTTGTTCTGTACTCTATTTTATAGGCCGTATGGGGCCATGATTAAGCTTCTGATGTTGCTAGGGGGCGACTGGCAGTGTATTTTTAAAAGCTGATATGATAATGATGGTTTGGAGCAGGAAAAAGCCGATTGATGGGCTAATGTTCACAGTTATTTGGATTATTATCAGGAGTTAACCATACCCACACAGGTGTTTTCAGCAACCATTATGACTGTCTATTGAGGCAGAAATCAGATACTTACAGATCTGTGTGAGAGAGATGTGTAGTTTTTTTTTTTTTTGTTAATTTTATGGATTTGTCTGGCATCTTTACCATAATAGAAGTTGTTGAGGCTCATGGATAGTGTAGTATTAAGTGCAATTTGTCGTACTGAACTGCCAGAAAAAAGTGATTTCTCGAATGGATTAGAAACACTTAAGAGTGAAGGCCATAACTAGGGCTGCACAAAATAATAATCACAATTATTGCTTAATATTGACATTAATATTGAGAATTAGGTTTTGATTATGTATTTTTGGAACAAAACACTGTCATTGGACTTTTTTGAACAGAAGACTGTTCACACTTTGACAAGGAACACATCATCATTTATCATTTTCCTAAAACCATTATTGGGCTCATGTGTAGCTAAATGGTATGTGATTGCCTCCATGATGTCAGCTATGATGGGAATTATAGCTCTTTGGCGGGAACCAGGTAGTTAGAGTCGCTTAGGTTTGTGAACTCTCAGGTCGTCGTAATCTTCAGCAGTGCCTTTCCAGTCCAGTTAGTAGATTCTAATGTAAAGAACAGTGGTCATTACTATGAATGCAAAAAATGTGTTTAGCCATGCTGGGACCAATAGGTGGCACAACATTTGAGAAGGGCAACCGCCTCCAAATTCCTTATGAAGGAAAAACCCAGTGTAATTAGCTAATAAATAATCTGTATGTCACTTTAAAGTGCAAGTGACTAGATTTGAGAGATCTAGTATTTTTTTTGCAATTGGCTAATTGTGTGTGTGCATGTGGTGTACATCCATGTTTTTGCAGATGCATCCAGGGCTGACATGTAAGCCTTGTTGATGAGCGCTGACAACAGATGGAAAACTGGAATTCTTGAAAAGTTCCAAAATGTCTTCGATCCCTGAACTTCCTGCACCAGGATCGGATGTGACAGTCCTTATATCCAGGGTAAACTTGAACCCCCTTTGTATGCTTGTGGAGATCTGGGGCAGCTTTAGCCAGGAATGGAAAACAGACTATCAGTGCCTGGCAAAAGACATTCAGTCTCCTGGAAAAGTATTTCATGAGTTTGAAGGAAATCCTGGTGACCAGTGCTTGGTTAAAGTGGATGACACTTGGTACAGGTCTCGCATAGTCTCAAGGAATGGCTCAAATTACAGTGTGTTCCTTATTGATAAAGGGTTGATGCATAGTGTCACCACAAGTATGCTGGCATGGGGTAAGAAAGAGCACTTCTACCTACCACCTGAAGTGGAATTTTGTGTGCTTTCTAATATTTTGCCACGTTCACCTGAGAACAGGTGGTCAGCAATAGCTATAGAGTTTCTGAAATCTCTCTCTGGAAAATATGTGAAGGCATGTGTCCAAGATGTACTGGTGCCCCACAGAGCAGTTGTCCTTCACATCCCCTGCATATCCAAGCAAATGTATGAGATGGGATTTGCAAGGAAGTTGTCTGCTGACAGGTTCAAGGACTTTCTGCTTGAGACACTGCAGTCCAGCAGTGGTGCTCCAATGTCCCCAGAGACACTGCACTCCAGTGGTGATGCTCCAGTGTCCCTGGAGACTTGGCCGAACTACACAGGAAGTGAACCAGTGGGACCACGTGATCATTTGCACAAACAAGGGCTTTTTATGTACCCAGAGCTGCTGACAGGAACTGTGGAGACTGTCATCATCACAGAAGTAACAAATCCACAGCGGATTTTCTGCCAGTTAAAGGTTTTTTCACAAGAGTTGAAGAAACTGACAGAGCAGATCACTCAGCACTATGAGGGCAGACTGGCCACTTGCATTGTAAGTCCTGATATGCTTGGGTCCCCATGTGCTGCAAGAGGAAGTGACAGTAGGTGGTACCGGTCTGTTTTACAGCAGGTATTGCCGACCGGCAAGGTGGTTGAAGTACTGAATGTGGACTATGGGAGAAAGCAGTTTGTTCAAGTGGAAAATGTAAGGCCACTGGCTGCCGAATTCTTCAGGATGCCTGTTGTGACTTACATCTGTGCCCTCCATGGAATCATTGACAGAGGTGTGGGATGGACAGCCATCCAGATTGACCGTCTCAAGGCCCTTCTCCTGTATAAGACACTCATTGCCAAATTTGAGTATCAAAGCCTCTCAGAGGGCGTTCACTATGTTACACTCTATGGTGAAGGAAGCACAAATATCAACAACCTGTTTGGCTCAAAGGAGAGGTGTTTACTTGAATATGAAAAAACCCTTGGAGATTATGCTGTCTGCAGTACTGTACACAGACGCCAGCAACAAGTTCGAAAAGAAAGCCTAGGAAGTGTGTCTTCTCTGCAGGCTGTGAAGGGAACAGATGAGAATGGAATTATGGAGAAGTTGCTAGTTGAAGACCTCCCTCTCAACTCCTCACATGTGGCTGTCGTGCAACATGTGTCCAGTCCGTCAGAGTTTTGGATCCAAACACAGAAGTATGCAGATGAAATGGGTAAACTGATGGATAGCATCTATGATCTGTACAAGGATTCAAATAGTGAAAAAGTAAGAAATCCAACTGTTGGCCTCTTCTGTGCTGCCAAGGCAAATGATGGTGATTTCTATCGAGCAGTTGTTTCTGAAGTCAGTGAGACACGAGTCAAGGTGTTCTTTGTTGATTATGGAAGCACTGAAGAGGTTGATAGGAGTGACATAAGGGCCATTCCTGACAAGTTCAAAAAGCTGCCCCAGCTTGTACTGAAATGTAAGCTGGCTGATATTAAGCCAAAAGATAAGAGATGGAGTCAGAGTGCCACTGACTTTTTCGTTAAGGCAGTCACAGATAAAGTCCTTAATGTAAATGTGACAGCAAAATATGATGGTGGTTATGTTGTTTGTATGACAGATTCAGCAGCACATGGAGAGAGAGACATTAGCCAGCTGATGTGTAGCTCTGGCTTTGCTGAGAAGGATCAAGCACAGAAACAGCCCATCAGCAGGATGACCATGCAGTCTGCTGTCATCCCTGCAGCACTGGGTCCAGGTGTCACACCTTTACACCGTGAGGGTAGGATTTCTCTACAACACCCAAACACTGTTGGCCCCACCAGCAATGAAAGAAGTGCTACCTTTAAGGAACACATGTTCCCCATAGGAAGTACCCTTGAAGTCAGTGTATGTTACATTGAAAGCCCCAATGACTTCTGGTGCCAACTTGTACAAAATGCAGGGCACCTGAAATTGCTTATGCAAGACATGCAGACATACTATGCAAGCAGTGCGTACCAGCCTTTTCTAGAATTGGCATGTGTCGCTCGGCATCCAGATAATGGAATGTGGTACAGAGCCCTTGTAATTCACAAACATGTGACACCCCAAGTTGATGTGTTGTTGGTCGACTACGGCCAGATGAAGACAGTCACCCTCTATGAACTAAGGAAGATATGCCCTGAATTTCTAAGTCTGAAAGGTCAGGCTTTTCGATGTAGCCTGTACAACCTTGTTGACCCCACATCAACCATCAATGACTGGAGTGAGGAAGCAGTAGTTCAGTTCCAGGACTTTGTGGATACTGCTGCATCCAACTACGTGATTTTGAAATGCACCATATATGCCATCATGTACAGTGAGCAGAAGGTTGTATACAACATTGTGGATCTAGAAACACCCTTTGAAAGTGTCTGCACCCTTATGGCCCGTGTTGCCAGTTCACCTCCCAAGAAAGCCTCCAGATCCCCTCTCCGTCTGGATACATACTACTATTCAACTCACAATATAAAAACGGGGACAGAGGAAATGGTGACAGTGACATATGTGAACAGTGTCAATCAGTTCTACTGCCAGCTTGAGAGGAATGCTCACGTGATGGAAGACCTTGTGATAAAACTGAACAGTCTTTGCCACCAGCTTAAGACTGCAAAGCTCCCAGCTGTTTTTGGAACTGTGTGCTTTGCAAAATACACTGATGGGCTCTGGTACAGAGGACAGATCAAGGCCACACAGCCATCAGTCCTGGTTCATTTTGTGGATTATGGTGATACCCTTGAGGTGGACAAATCAGACTTGCTTCCAGTCCCCACAGAAGCTGGTGATATAATTTCGGTGCCAGTACAAGCTATTGAGTGTGGTCTTTCTGACACACCGGCCAGTGTTTCAAGTGAGGTGAATAGCTGGTTTGAAAATAGTGTGACAGAACATACATTCCGAGCACTAGTGGTCGCCAAAGAACCTGGTGGTAAACTGCTGGTTGAGCTGTATTCTGGAAACACTCAGGTCAATTCCCAGATAAAGAAGACATTTCAGATTGAGATGCACAGTGAAGAGCAGGTTGTCTTCCATGGTAAGAGAGCACTTGAAGTTTTTACAAATGATGCAAAAAAGAATCCTAATGCTTTGCCACAGCAAGTTACAGAAAGGCAAAATGATGCACAGATCTTGAAGACAAACCAAAGGGTTTCTCCAAAACCAGTATGTCAAATGGAAGATGACATGAAACCTACCAAAGGCAGTCTGCGGTCTGCTCCCAAGCCTATACGCCACGTTGGTGAAAATGGTCATAAGGCCAGAGCTCCCACATTAAAACTGTACAGACCTCCACATCAAAGGAAGCTGCCTGGCATGATGCCAACCAGTACAGGAAATGGCTCTGAGCCAGCAGAGGCTCACACCAAACCATCAAAACAAAACATTAAACACAACATTCCCACAGACCCAAAACAGGTAATCAAATCCAAATTACCTGACACAGAATCACAAAAGAAAAGCTATGTGGCATCAGATCATGAGCCTGAATCATTCCCTAAACTTGCAGACCTGCCCTCAAAGTCCATAACATCAGGTATGGAAGCAGATGTCTTTGTCTCTCACTGCAACAGCCCACTGAGTTTCTATGTGCAGTTTGTTGAAGAGGAGGATAACATATCCTCCATTGTTGGAAAACTCAATGATGATCAGACAACAATCAAACCCACTGACATGGGAAATGTGCATCCAGGTGACCTTGTTCAGGCAGAGTTCCCAGACGATTCATCATGGTACCGTGCAGTTGTGAGAGAAATTCATGGAAACTCAATGGTGCTTGTTGAGTTTGTTGATTATGGAAATACAGCAGTAGTATCAACTTCCAAGATATGCAGAATCCACAGATCCCTCCTGCAATTTCCCACATACAGCACACACTGTATGCTGAGTGATGGTGCAAGTCTTGGAAAAGAGTTAGTGCTGGATCCAGAAGTTGTGTCAAATTTCAAAAAAGACATTGGTGATAATGGAGACAAGGAGCTAAAGTGCCGGTTTATCAGGCAGTCTCAATCTGTGTGGGAAGTCAGTCTTGAGGACAGCGGGGTGAATGTCATGTGTAAAGTACCTACCACAAGTCCAGCTGCTGCTTCAGATTGTTTTGCAGAGAAACTTGGACAAATGGAAGAAAAGCCTGTCCAAAGCTCTGTTAGTGGACAGATGCCAACTGAGAAATCTAGATTGCAGCTCTGTCCACTGCGTTATGTTGAGCGTGACTTTCTAGAGGGCCAGCAGTTAATGGCTTACGTCACAACCATAAATGATGTTCAGAGCTTTTGGTGTCAGCCTGCTGACTCAGATGAACTTGACAAAATCACAGTAAGCGTGTCACAGCACAAGACTGTTAACGCAGACTCACTTTCTCCTGGCAGTCCATGCATTGCCCGTTATGCTGAAGATGAGATGTGGTATCGTGCAGAGGTCATCAGCAAAGAGGAGGACATGCTTTCCGTCTTTTTTGTAGACTATGGAAACAAGTCTCAAGTCAGTGCAAGGGACGTACTGGAAATGCAACCTGAACTGTGTGAAATTCCACCACAGGCGTTTCTGTGCGAGCTTGAAGGCTTTGAAGCTTCTCATGGCTCCTGGGAAGATGGTGCAGTAGATACATTATCAGAGCTTATAACAGACAAAGAATTACTGCTCACTGTTAATAGAGTAACAAGAGGAGAACAAGGCAAGATCAAATGCTTTGTCCAAATAGAGTGTGAAGGTCAAGTGATAAATGAGACAGTGAGGGCCCAGTGGAGGAGCTTCACAAACAACAACCCTGATGCTGTTGATCTATCCTCTTCATACAAAGCACCACAATTGCCATGTGATTCAGAGACACCAAAGGAACTTGTTATCCCAGAAACAGATGTTGCTGTTTCTTTCAGTCAGTCTGTGGGAGACCAGAAAGAAGAGGAATACACTGAAGAGCTCAATACTCCTTGTGACGCAGGTGATTCCTCACAATTATCCTGTCTCATGAAGAGTGATGGCTCTGTTCCATCTCAGTCTTCTGCTGATGCCCAAAAGGAGGATGTTGATGAGATTTTGTCAGAGTCCAGTGTGACTGTCCAACCTTGTTCGGTGACTGAGATGGAGATCATCAGAGAAAAGGTTTCCAAACAAGTGGTAAAGTCAGTACCAACTACTGTGATGTCTGAAGCAGAACCAAACAGTGACTATTTGTCATATGATGTTGGAAAGGATCAAACCATGTCACCTGTGCTTGATAAAGATGAACAAGACACTGTGAAATTGGAAAGTGACAGAGACTTTGAGAAGAAGGCCGCATCAATGATTGAAAGCTTGGTTGGCCCAGAATACACAAATTTTTCACCATGCTCAGATGACGAGCTTAAGCAGGCCGTAGCCCCATATGCCAGGCAGACTCAGAAAGTATGTAACAAGATGTGCTTTGATGCAGAGCCACAGAGTACACAGTCTGCTCCAACCACTACAGACACATTGGTAGCCCAAGAGGAGAAATGTGTGGATGAGGAACAGTGTCAGACGGTGGTTGCTGAGTTGGAGTGTCTGCCCAAAGAGCTGGATCGCCACAATGCACAGGACAATGCTGACATCGTGAAAGATCCTGGTAAGTTTCACTTAACATTTGTCCTTTAGTCTTTGTATAAATTCTACACAGTATGGTATTTTACCAGCTCATCGGGCTGTATTACAATATTAGATTTGAAAATGATGAAGGCAAAAATGTAGTAGTAGAGTAAGAAAATAAAATCTGAGTCGTAATGTCATATGGCATGACTGAATCTCAAAGCGAAGAAAATGAAATAATGCAACATGCATTAGCATTTTGGTTGTCAGTATGGTTTGAATTGATTATGCTGAAAATGAAATTGTCTTGTAGCATGTTTTTTTTTTTCACCTGCTATATGCAGTGCATTGTTGTTGGCATGAATATTGGTCAGCATTCGGCTGATATATTTGAAAGATTTTCATCATAGCAACTTTTACATATAAAGCAGAAATTAAGCTATTTTCCTTGTACTTTATGTTTACAGAGTTTGGTCTGCTGAGAGCTGCTGAATCTCTCCCCATTAATTCAGCCTGTATGGTCTGGTCACCTGTAAAGTCGTGGTGTAAAGCACGGATCTTGAAGAAATTTAAGGACAGCACTCTGGTAAATGGCATGAACCCCCTCAGTGTTCAGTGAGGTTTAAATTGGTTGTTTTCAGAGGCTCTGTTGGTACACCAGGGTGGGTCCTGCAAAGATAAACATGGGTTCCCAAATTGTTAAAATGAATTTGATGTTTAAGTTAATCATCATGTTATTTTGAAAAAGTAAGGCTTTGTGTCCTTATAAGGTCTCCTGAAAGTATTGTAGGATAAATTATAGGTGAATTACATTTGATAAGCCGCCAGAAATTAACAAATGATTATGTTCCAAAGTGGAAATATTAAAAAATAATAATAATAATTTAAATCACGTGGTTTAGATAATATTGCCTTCCCTGTATTTTGTTCTGTCAAGATGAATAAATATTTTACAGCTGTGTTTACTGAACTTGACTTGCTTGTCGGCTTAAAAAAAAAAAAACCTTGGGCACTAACTTTTCTCCTCATTTGTAGGTTCTGCTTGTTGATTATGACTCTGAGATGATGGTTGACCCTGACAATATCTTTGACACTGTGTTACCAGAGTCTGACCAGGTCAGTAAAATCAGTCACTCAGAAATGTTGCCTGCAGTGTATCATCTCTTTGAGTTCATTCACTGATTGTCTTGTGTTTATTTTCAGTGTGATAATGATGACAGTCCTGACCTCGATAGGACTCTTCCTCATAATGAGGCTCAGGCTGGTAAGTGGGCAGTATGCTCGGACTATGTCATGATTCTTCTTGTCATTTTTTAGGCCCCAGTTGACAGTGCTGATTGTATTTCCAGCAGTTAGAGCTGTTTAAAATATTCCTAGTTGATTATCAGAATTTTATATTGTTAGGTTAAGAACGAATTCGTCAAATCCTAGTATGGATACGTTGAATGTGCATTGTTTTAGACAAGAGAAGATTTATTTTTTAGTTTTTATTAGTAATGCTTTAATAGCTCTGCTTTGATTACTATGGTGGCTGCTTTCACCAAAACACAAACTCAACTGGCTCTAAAATGATAAACAGTTTCAGATTTATTTAACCAGCCACAGCAAGTTTCAAGCAGATGTGTAGTTACAGTTCAAAATAACAGGTGTAAAGCAATGTAGTTTATGAAATTTGTCATGCTGAATTATTCCAACAGTATGCTGAATACACCCACCAGCCTAGGTACCACTTGAATGTTAACATTGTAAAAAAAAAAAACAAAAAAAACTATCTCTGGAATATATTCAGCTATTTCTTTTAAGCCTCCCCTTGACTTTGCTTAAATGCAGTCCTTACAGCTGCTAATTACTTTGAATTACTTGGGAGAACAAAAGGTTTGTCATGAAGGAAGAGTTGATGAAAATGGGGTACATGCCAGTCAAATGTAATAGAAAGCTAGTGAATGTATAACAACATTCTCCAGAATGCTTGTAAGATTGAAAGCATAGTTGAATTTTGATCCTTACAATATGTATGTGTATGTTTTTTTTTTTAACTTGATGTAGACATTTTAATGCAAGTTGGTGAATTAATTTGTATATCTTGTCATTGCAAACGTGTCTCAGAACTGTAAGAATGAGCCTACATAGATATAACTAATCAACAGTCAGTCATCCAACAGAATGATGCAATAAAACCCCAAAAAGAAAAACAAAGGACAAGACA